>SJYX01004576.1:6082-37229 GCA_006410675.1 Oreotragus oreotragus | reverse complement strand
CAAAATCACTGCAGATGGTGACTGCAGCCATGAAATTAAAAGACGCTTACTCCTTGGAAAGGAAAGTTATGACTAACCTAGATAGCATATTGAAAAGCAGAGACATTACTTTGCCAACATAGGTGTGTCTAGTCAAGGCTATGGTTTTTCCAGTGGTCATGTATGGATGTGAGTTAGACTCTAAAGAAAGCTGAGCACTGAAGAATTGATGCTTTTGAACTGTGGTGTTGGAGAAGACTCTTGAGGGTCCCTTGGACTGCAAGGAGATCCAACCAGCCCATCCTAAAGGAGATTAGTCCTGGGTGTTCATTGGAAGGACTGATGCTAAAGCTGAAACTCCAATACTTTGGCCACCTCATGTGAAGAGTTGACTCATTGGATAAGCCCTGATGATGGGCGGGATTGTGGGCAGGAGGAGAAGGGGACGACAGAGGATGAGATGGCTGGATGGCATCACCAACTTGATGGACATGAGTTTGAGAAAACTCCGGGAGCTGGTGATGGACAGGGAGGCCTGGTGTGTTGTGATTCATGGGGTCACAAAGAGTCAGACACAACTGAGGGACTGAACTGAACTGAACTGAACTGAACCAAACTGAACCACACGACCACTAACACAGGTCTTCTATTCATTCCACCAACACAGAACTACCATGAGTCAGAATGCGCTGGAGATTCAGAGGTAAATAACGCCCAGTCCTTATGCTTGAGGAGGTCAGACTTCAGACAGCAAAACAGACCATCGAAAGACATTCCTAAAAGAGGATAAAACAAAGGAATTATAAAGTCTTTCAAGATCTTAGAGGAGGTGATGACTAATTTCACATAGGAGACTGTGGTAGAATAATCGTGAAGAATGAGTATTAAAACTTACAAACACACTCCAGCCAAAGATATGGGAATTAATGTTCACCACAACTGGGAATATCTCTTCAATGAAGGACAATGTGGATTAAATCTTGACGGATCCAAGAGGCGAGCTTTGAGGTATTAAGATACCTCAAACTGACAACAAGGATCTAAGGCAAATCAGGGAGAAAATGAGGGGTGCTCTCAGTGAAGATGATAAAGCTTCTGAGCAAGCAATGATCAGATGAGAAAACCAAAAGCATCAAGCCTCACTGGTCTACACACAGTTTAGAACCAGTTGGACCAGCAAGGTCAGCAAGCTGGGTAGTGCCAAGTGGGGGCAGGGCTGCGGGGCTTTGGGCTCTGGTGTGGGCATCCATCCTTGAGAGAACTCAGCAGTGCTTATCAAGTCTGATTAATTCTCTGCATCCAGAGCTGGGGGAGGGGACAAAGCGAGGTCAGCTCGGAAGGCATTCGTATGCTCGACTTTGACTCTTTTTTTATCTGGCTGCGCCTTCGCTGCAGGGCACGGGCTTTCTCCAGTTGCGGTGAGCGGGGGCTCGCCTCCTTGCAGTGCATGGGCTCTTCACTGCACTGAGTGGCGTCTCTCGCGGATCACAGGCTCTAGCACGGGCAGGCTTGCGTAGTTGCGGCTAGTGGGTCCTAGAGCACAAGCTCCGCATTTGCGCCTCTGGGCCCTACAGCACGGGCCCAGCAGTTGTGGCACCCGGGCTTAGCTGCTCCTCGGCATGTGGGATCATCTCGGACCAGGGATCGAACCCGTGTCTCCTGCACTGGCAGGTGGATTCTTATTCTGTACCACCAGAGAAGTCCATGGCTTTGATTCTAAAGACAACAGAGAACCAAGCGAAGATTCTAAGCAGGCCAGTGACATGGCCGGAACAAAACTGATGGCGTGTGGGGTTAAAATCAGAATTGGGGAGTGCCTGCTTCAGCAGCACATACACTGAAATTGGAACAATATAGAGATTAGCATGACCCCGGGGCAAGGATGACATGCAAATTCGTAAAGCGTTCTCTATGTTTGATGAAAGTTAGTCACTTAGTCGAGTCCGACTCCTTGTGGCGACGGGGACTGTCGGCCCAGCAGGCTCCTCTGTCTATGGAATCCTCCAGGCAAGAATACTGGAGTGGGTTGCGTTTTTTATACAGTTGACTCTCCCTGCTGTATAGTAGAAACGAACACAATGCTGTAAAGCAACAATACTCTGATAAATTTTAAAAAAAGAATTCCAGCTCCAGCCGCAGCTGTTAAAAGATAAATATATAGGGCTCCCCTGGGGGCTCAGTGGTGAAGAATCAGCCTGCCAGGGCAAGGGGCACGGGTTTGCTCCCTGGGCCGGGAAGACCCCACGTGCCACAGAGCATCTAAGCCTGTACGCCACCACTGTGAGGGCCTAGAGCCACAGCTACTGAGCCCAGGCGCCCCAGTTACTGAAGCCACACACCCTAGAACTTCGGGCCCACAAGAGAAACCACTGCATTGAGAAGCTCGTGAATCACAGCTAGAGAGTAGCCCCCGCTTGCTGCAACTAGAGAAAAGCCTGAACAGCAATGAAGACCCAGCACAGGGCCCCCCACCCCCAAAAGAATATATATATATATATATATATATATATATATATATAGGGCTTCCCTCGTGGCTCAGCTGGTGAAAAATCTGCCTGCAATGAGGAAGACCTAGGTTGGGAAGATTCCCTGGAGACGGTAAAGGCTACCCACAGCCCAAAATAAATTTATATATATATATATATATAACTTTAAAAAATAAGCAGAGGGGGAAATGGCAGCATAGAAAATGAGTCGGTCTACGTTAGAAACTAATACAATTTTACAAAGCAACTATACTCCAGTAAAAATTTAGAATAAAATAAAATTTCAGGAGCTCTGGCTATAAATTTGACTCCTGCAATGTCAAAGGAAAAATGAGTTAGGGGCATGGGTCCAGAAAACGACATACAGTGAACAAAACAGACTGCAAAAGAGGACACAGACCCAAGCTATCACTACATGAGAACGCAAAAGCACGTGGACTGGAGATCAGGAGCGAATCTGGAACTGAGTCTGTCGTACTGAACGTTCAGAGGTTTCTCTCTCCCATGAAGCAGCTTGCTTACGGTGTTTTTACTGTAAAAAATATTGTTTAGAACTCTGTAGTCTAAGTTAAAAGCATTACTTAAGGGGAAGAAAATACTACACAGAGAGGTAAGACCAGAATCATTATCCTTTGATCCTGTCTGGAAGGTGAGGTGGTTTCCGACAGTTACTTTTTATATGGCTGTCGTGAAAATACAGAGCCTAGTTATATATCAATTACTCTTTAACTACTCTGAATTTATGGGATTATGGATGATTTTTTTTAAGTTTCATATTTTTATGTTTTCAACAATGAGGTCATATCCCCTTCATCTACCATTTTCCAAACTGGACTCTGATTTTAATATAGATGCGTGTGGGATTTGTTTTACATAGAAATGCAGTGGAATCATAAATGCTGAAGCTGAAGGTAGTTCCTCTTGGGGAAGGAGCTGAGCAGTCCAGCTGGTCCCTGGGCTCACTGTAGCCTCAGCTGTGGGCAAAGCAACCTAGGCCCCAGGGCGCGTGGGGAAGTCAAGCCTGGCAACCAGCAGGTTCCTGCAGCCATGAGACCCACCGAGTCCATGCCACTCACCAGTCCAACCAGTAGACAGTCAGGAGGGGCTGGTTAGCTTCTCATGTGTGTGGGCGGTGAGTTAATTGCCTCTGCTCTTAGAAACTGCTCCTTTTGGCTTCTGCAGCCTGAATATGAATTAGCACCCTTTCTTCTCCTGCACATCTACCCATCTCAGGGCGACGCCAATGCCAAGGATACACAAAGTCCTTTTTCTTCTTTGCCTCTGTTTCCTGACTTTGCTCTCTCCTTCTGCCTCTCTCTCTGCTTTTGCTCAGCCCCAGTCTGCTGTCTTTTCCTTTTGTACCCTGTGTCTAGGCTTGCTGGCTGATCTCCTCCTTAATCCATGAGAAGGCTGCATTGACACCATCTAGACAAATGGGCCCTCGGGCAGAAGGTCTGTGTGGTCTTCTCCAATGGGACTGTGCAGAAAGCAGGCTGGAGGGTTTAAGCCACTTTGACAGTGATATATTCCAGGACCAAAGAGCCATGTAAACATAGTTACCTGCTGGAAAGTTTTTTTTTTTTTTAAGTAAGTACTTAGGATGCCAGCAAGCTCTTTATTCTATGGAAAATATCACCCAACAATGGTATTGAAAATATTTGTTTTCAATACTGTTCAATGCCAAAATGGTATTGAAAACAGAATATTCAATTTTATTGAAAATCACCCTAGTAGCAATGGTATTCAGCTGCACCAGGGATGATGACATGTCAGGCCCAATTTCCTCACTTGTTTTAACATAAGCACTTTTAAAGAACTGCTTCGTACTTTTTGGCCATGATGATATGATTTACTATATTAAAATAGTAAATAAATAATGAATAATTGACATTATTTATTCATTAGTATCTCCTCAGTGCAATAGGTGAGCTCCCATAAAGTAGTATATGAACCAAATTAAGAACAGAATTTAAAATGACTAAGCTCTGGGATGAAATGCTATTGTTAACTGCTGGAGAAATAATCTTTTTGAAAATGAAGTGGCAGCATTAGAGTGTGGGAAAGTGATAGAATCTGGAGGGATAAAAGCTGGGCTTCAGTCCCGATTCTGCAGAGTGTGAGCTGTACAGTACCCAAGTGCTCTCAGCCTCGGTTTTCCTCTGTAAAACAAGGATTGTTTCAGAACATGATTGCACTTGGAAAATTACAAAGGGCTATCCAGGTGTGAGCTGGTGCTATGATTATCGCAGAGACTTTAAATACACACGTTCCTGCATGATCCTCCTGTATCCGGTGGTGGAGACAGCTGATTTTCTTATACGTCTCTGTATAGATGAGATACTTGGCTGTGTGTGTGCTCTGGTGCTCAGTCCTGTCCGACTCTTTGCAACTCCACAGACTATAGCCCACCAGGCGCCTCTGTTCAGGGGATTTCCCAGGCAAGAATACTGGGGTGGGTTGCCATTTCTTTCTACAGGGGATCTTCCTGACCCAGGAATCGAACCCAGGCTCTCTTGAGTCTCTTGAATTGCAGGTAAACTCTTTACTGCTTGAGTCGTCGAAAGAGATGCAATTATACGAACCTGGATATAATACTTAACCTCACTAAATGGGTCTAACCTAACTAAATGGGTCTCCATTTAGTCAACTATTAAAGATAATAATATTTAATTTGTAGAGTGGGTAGACGAAATACAATGATGTCTTATACAAGGTACGTAAAAAGCATCTATTAAGGAAAAGACCAGTGCCGCATTCAGGCCTATGAAGGTGTGGGAGAGAAGAAATCCAATGAGTCTAAAGTGGCCTGTGGAAGGCAGAGCTTCTGTCTGCCCTGCTGTCCTGCGGGGCCGCTTGGTGACCAGGAGGAGAAGAACATTCCCATCTTCCATGAATTTCCTCCATCCACAGTCACGGGAGCCACTGAAGCTGCCTGCAATTCAGAGTATCATTCCCACTTCTTCCTGAAAAGCAACAACGGAATTCTTTGTTTCTTTCTTTTCAAGTGATTTACAACGCTGTGTTCATGTCTGCTGTATAGCAAAGCGATTCAGTCATACACAGACATGCATTCTTTTTTTAAAAAATGTTCTTTTCCATCATGGTTTCTCACACGATACTGGATACAGTTCCCTGTGCTATACAGCAGGACCTTGTTGTTTATCTCTGTTATGTGTAGCCGTTTCTTTCTGCCAATCCCAAACTCCTAGTTTCTCTCTCCTGACCCCTTTCACTTTGGGTAACCATTAGTTTATTTTCTATATCTGTGAGTCTGTTTCTGTTTTGTAAATAAGTTCATTTGTATCCCTTTTTTTTTTGGATTCCACATAGAAGTGATACCATGATATACGTCTTTGTCTGGCTTACTTCGCTTAGTATGATCATCTATCTCCAGATTCACGTGATGTGGTTTTCTTTTCGAGTACAGTTGCTTTACAGTGTTGGGTTAGTTTCTGCTGTACAATGTGGATCAGCCATGTGCACATATATAGCCCCTCTCTCTTGAGCCTCCCTCCCACGCCCGTCCCGCCCCTCTAGGGCATCACAGACACCGAGCTGAGCTCCCTGTGTCATGCAGCAGCTCCCCACTGGCTGTCTATTTTACACGTGGTAGTGCACCAGCCCTCAAATGGACAGAGTGAGGCCGTGGGGTCTAAATACTGATAAAAGACGTCTTATAATTCTCTCAAAAGAAATCAAATGAGACTTATAGAAATGTATTGCAACAAAGTTTAAAGCAGCAGCATACTGAAGACGGTGACGGGAACTCCAACAACCAGAAGAAACTTTCAAAAACTGAGCAGAATATGAAAAGACATGGTCACAGTAAAACAGGAAAGTCACAAAGTAGAAATAGTGGAAGACAAAATGGGTATGTGATGAGCTAAAAAGGGAAAACAAAGGAAACCAAAAACAAAACAGCAAAATCTAATCTATGGACCAGAACGGTGTAGAGAATCGAATAGGGAATGTGAAGGAAGCACGTGGTGGACTGAGCACATTAGTGGCCCTGAGTGATAATCTCCCCCTGTGCATGCCCTTTACTCTACAGCTCTGGGGTCCCTTCCACTCTGACTTTGGGCTTGACTCGTAGAGAGGCTCCGCGAGTGCTCAAGCCCTCAGGCTGCCCACCTGCTCTTCCATCTGCCTTGAGCCCGTGCCCAGGCTAGCCTTGTGGAAGATGAGTGACCACGTGGGACAGCGTCAAGGATTCCAGCTATAGATAGCCTCGCAGCCAAAGGCTGTCCTCCCTCCACTGGCCACAGGCGAAGGAAGCCAAGCAGAGCTATTAGCTGAGTCCAGCTCAGATGGGCAGAGCCACTCCGCTGACCTGTGAGTAATACACGGTTATTGTTTAAGCCATCTTGTTTGAGGTGGTTTGTCATAGAGCAGTAGTTAACTGATACCACAGGCTTGAGAAAGTATCCTAGAATTTAGGGGAAATAGCAGAGAAACACAAAGAATGTGCATTTAGAGGACAAGGACATCCAACACATGGATAGCTGGTATTCCTACAGAAAGCATCAGAAAAAAATCAAGCAGAAGGAATTACCAAAAGCAAATTAAAAAAATTTTTTTTCCCTAGGTGAAGAAATCCTATGTAGTTAAATTAAAAGTATTCATCAAGTTTAAGACAAAATTTATTTTAAAGGCTTATATCAAGGTGTCATCAGGCACATTATGAATTAACACATATTTTCTTCAGTAGTCTATTAGTATGGTAAATTACACTGATTGATTTTCAGTATTAAAATATCTTTGCATTCCTGGGATGAGTCCCACTTGGTTGTGATGTATTATCATTTTTATGTATTTCTGGGCTGAGGTTGCTAACATTTTGCTGGGAGTTTTTGTTTTATATGTTCCCAAGAGATATGGGTCTGTAGTTTTGTTGTAATATCTTCGTCTACTTTTGATCTTAGAGTAATGCTGACCTCATAAAGCAAGTTGGGAAGTATTCCTTCCTCTGCTATTTTCTGGAAGAGAGTGTGTAGAATTGTTTCTTCCTCAAGCATTTGATAGAATTTGCCAGTGAAACCCTTTGGGTGTGAAGCTTTCTTTATGAGAAAGTTTTAATTTTATTTTACTACAAATTCAATGTATTCAATAGATACAGAACTATTTCAGGGCATCTATTTTCTTCTTGAGTGAGTTTTTATCTTTCAAAGAATTGGTTGATTTTATCTAAACGGTCATATACATGAGCATAGAATTTTTAATAGTGTTTCCTGGTTATCCTCTTAATACCTGTACGTTCTGTCATGGTAGTGCTATTTTGTGACTCCTCTTTTTTTTCTTGGTCCGTGTAGCAAATTTTTTTTTTCCTTATTTAATCTGTCAAAGAACCAGATTTGGTTTCATTGATTTCTCTACCGTTCTTGTTTCTGGTTTTATTGAACTCACGTCTTATCTTCAATATTCCCTTCTTCCTGCTTGCTTTGGGTTTTAATTTGCTCTTTCATAGGATGGAAGCTTAGATTATTGTGTGCCGTGGGCTGAACATGTCCCCCACCAAATTCACATGTTGAAACTCTAAGCCCCAACGAATGGGGAAGAGAGTAGAGTTAGATGAGGTCATGACCGTTGATACCCTGCGAAAGAGGGGGACGCGTGGGATCTCTCTCTGAGGGCCACTGCCAAGAGCCTGACCTTGCTGGACCCCTTATCTTATACCTTCTGCCTCCAGAACTGTGAGAAATAAATGCTGTTGAAATCGTCTGCTGCTGCTGCTGCTAAGTCAGTTCAGTCGTGTCCAACTCTGTGTGACCCCATAGACGGCAGCCCACCAGGCTCCCCCATCCCTGGGATTCTCCAGGCAAGAATACTGGAGTGGGTTGCCATTTCCTTCTCCAATGCATGAAAGAGAAAAGTGAAAGTGAAGTCGCTCAGTCTGTCTGACTGTCAGCGACCCCATGGACTGCAGCCCACCAGGCTACTCCGTCCATGGGATTTTCCAGGCAAGAGTACTGGGGTGGGGTGCCATTGCCTTCCCCGGTTGAAATCGTCTAGTCTATGGAATTTGTTATAGCCTGAGCTGACTGTGGACCATAGTGGGCCAACCCTTGAAATGGAAAACTCGAACAATATATTTGATAAGATGATATGATGGGTTTTAAAAGTCTGCATCAAACTTTGTACCTTAGAGATATTTCCTATGCTTATTCAATGAGAGCTGCTTTGGTGGCAAGTTTAGAAACCCTCTCAAATTACTTTTTAATTTAATTTTTTTATACTGGAACAGAGTTGGTTGGCACTGTTGTGATAGTTTCAGGTGTACAGCTAAGCGATTTCCTTATACATCGTGTGTGTTAGTTATTCAGTCGTGTCCGACTCTTTGCGACCCCGCGGACTGCAGCCCGCCAGGCTCCTCTGTCCATGGGAGTCTCCAGGCAAGAATACTGGAGTGGGTTGCCATGCCCTTCTCCAGGGGATCTTCCTGACCCAGGGACTGAACCCAGGTCTTCTGTATTGCAGGCAGATTCTTCATCATCTGAGCCACCTGGGAACCCCACTTATACATATACCCCTTCTTTTTCAGCTTCTTTTCCCGCATCAGTCATTACAGAATACTGAATATAGTTCCCTGGACTGTACAGTGGGCCCTTATGTAGTATATATATGTTTGTGTGTATGTATGTTAATACCAAACCCCTAATTTATCCCTCCCCACCACATGGAAACTCGCTCAAACTAGCTCACACAGTGAAGGAGCATCTGAGGAGCTGCGATCCAGCTGGCTTCAGGCTCCGGCCCTGGTCCAGCTGGCCGCGACCAAGGCAGCAGGTCCCACCCCCGTGAACAAGAAGGGCATTATCTGAGAGAGGGTCCTGAGTTTAGTAAGTATTCAGAACATATCTGTGACATGACAGCCTTCAAGAACAAGTGTGTCCTCTGTGTGTTTTCTCTCTCTTCCACACACACGGACACGCGCGCACACACACACACACACACACACACACACACACGGCCACATATGCTCATTGCTCCGTGGATGGCCCCTCCATCCATACTGCCATCCAAACTGGATGGCATCCCAGTTTCCCAGGTGTTTTTCAAGTTGTGAATTGCCACCTGTTATGGTAGAGATTAATTTAGTGTGTTGCTCAGCTCTGGAAAAAAATGAACTAGAATAACAAAATATCAGGATAGCTTTACCGGTAAGGCTATGTATTGTTTTGAGATCTTTACTTTCGTTTTTACATAAAAATGTATATTCCTCTAAAAAGTTTACAAAACACTCAATTCTTGATATAAACACAATTGCACTCAGCCCCCACCCCGAAGGAGGGAACCAACCCCATGTGAACTAAATGATCAATTCACCTACTCCCTCACCACACACGCCTAGAAAGGGGACTGTCTCCAGGCATGAAACATCCACACTGGGCTTAATTGTCTATCCGTGTGAAGTTTTGATAAAAAGTTAACGTGGTACAATGGATGGGAGATCTTTAATCATCCCCTGCATCCGTGTGATTTTAAGTAATATTTGTACCATCTACTCCTGGGAAGCTTGAAGAGGCTCAGCTGTTGGGCTGGCTGGGATATGCACCTGTTTCACTGGCAGTGTTTTTTAATGACAAGTTAAATTCTTTTAAACTTTACTGTTCTGTTCAGTTTTGCTATTTCTTTTTGCATTGATATTGATCATTTATCTAAAAATCATTTATTTTATCCAACTTTTCAAATATGTTAATTTGTAGAAGGCTTTTTCTTATACTTATTAAATCTCTTCTGCTTCTGTTTCTAATATTTAATGTTATATGTTCACTTTTCATAATTGGACTTACTAGAGGTGTGTCTATTCCATTGTTGCTTGTTGTTTTCAGAGAAATGGCTCTTGAATTTATTTAATTCTACCATTTTTCATTTTTAAATTCATCATTTTGGCTCTTTCTCAATTTTTTCTGGTTCCTTAGATTTAAAAAATACATAGTTTTGCTATTTATTAATTTCTTTAAGAGAATTCTTGATGTATTTATTTTAACATTTTCCTAATTAGTAATGAAGTCATTTCAAGTGATTGAGTTTTGTAAATACCTTTTGGGCCTTACTCTGTAATTAGAGTGTCTTAAAAGATTTTTGACTGTTCTCAATTGAAATTTCTATTTTACTTTTTAAAATTATTGTATCATGACAGCAGAATTGTGGCCTATATGATTTTGGCTTTTTAAAATTCAGTGGAGTTTTCATATGTGGAACCTTTTTTTTTTTTTAATGATACAAACGAACTTATTTATAGAACAGACTCAGATTTTGAAAATAAACTTCTGAGGAGGACAGTAGGCTTTCAAATACAGAAGGCTCTAGTGGGGTAGAAATTGGTACGGAGAGTGGGTCTGTAAGTAAAAGACCCTCAGGGAGGAAGTGGAGTTGGGGCTCCTGAGGGTCACCCACCCCAGGCCAGAAAGCAAGTCATCTGTGTAATTAGCTAAGGGGGACGTTGGCTCTCAGCCCTCAGCCCCCCTGAAGTTAAGGCTCAAATCAGAGTCAAAGCCTTGAGTAAAATATCCCAGCAAAGTGACAAATTCCAGACCAGGGTGGCTTGGCTGGAAACAAAATAGATGAAGCCAAATATTTGAAAATACTGAAATCAGTCTCATAATCAAGCCAAATTGCAACAGCTAAGCTCTGTACTTTGCTCTCGCCTCTCGTGCGGAGGGTTAAGCCCTGTGAGTTAGACTCTGGTGTTTGCCATGGTGGCAGGGGTCGGGGGTGTGGGCAGACCCTGAACTGGAAGGAAACCTAGACTCCTGGGTGGGGCTGGGCGCTTCCCTCCAGACACCGCGGCTGTCCCAGGTGGACGGGCATCCCTCCGCAGCTGCTCTGGATGACCGGCTTGAAGAGCAGCATCAGTGGATGCTGATGCCATGGAAACCTCCCCAGTCCATTTCCCCTCTCCATAACCTGGGACTAAGACATTTACAACAGGACATGCAGGTGCGGTCTACCTCCAGCTATCTAGCTAACTGGTACAGTTATACATGGAGCTGCCTGACCCTGGCCCGAGTTGCCATCTTCTGTATTGGGTTTCAGCAACTTGAGGAACTAAAAATAACATTATCAGGCGGCCTAGTAAGACTCCACGGAGTTATGTCTCCAGGGCAAGAAGAGTCTGTTAAGTGAGGGTCCGTGGGTGACTGAGCAGCATGTTCCAGCACACCCATCTGAAGAGGAGAACCACAGAGGAAGAAGCAGAGCGGGGGTCAGAGAGACAAATGAGACATCATATGTATCCCTGAAATCAGCCAAGATGGAAGCAACTTCTGTCCATTCTGGTACTTTCATTTCTTGCGTAAGACAGTTTCAGTAGGATTTCTATTGTAGGTAACCAAAGTGTTCTGACGAATACAAGTGGTATAAATGTTGGAAAGAAGGGAAAACTTTTCACTAGTGAAAGTTTTTAACTACCTGGAAACCCCAGAGAATCAACTGAAAACTTATTCAAGCAAATAAAAGATGAATCTTTTCTTTTCAATAAGTGGTGTTGAAATGTTAGATCACTACTTCAGACCAAAATACATTTCAGAAAGAAAAAAGATGTAACTAAACCACAAAAGAAATAGAAGAAAACATGGGGTTTCCCCTAGTGGCTCAGATGATAAAGAATCTGCCTGCAATGCAGGAGACCTATGTTCCATCCCTGGGTTGGAAAGATCCTCTGTAGAAGGAAATGGCAACCCGCTCCAGTATTCTTGCCTGGAAAAATCCTATGAGGAGGCTGGGCAGCTACAGTCCATGGGGTCACAAGAGTTGGTCACGGCTTAGCAACTTTACAACATATGAACACATTTTTATCTGATTTAGGGATAAGAAAAGTTTTCCTTAGCATTCAAGCCAAAGCAGAAGATAAGAAAGACAGACTTGTAACAGTTAATTCTCATTTTAATAACAAAGCACAGAACAGAAAACCATTTAAGATGGGAAATTTGGGAGGAGGATCTGGTTTGGGGCTTCCAGGAGTGGTCTTTGAGAGTGGAGAAAATGGTTAATTTGCTTTTGGGAGTGTTGGGATTTGTGGAAACCACTCTGTCAAAATGAACTACAAATATATACAGTATGGCTAAAACTGAGTGGTGATCCCAAGTTTAGAGACATGTGTTTGAAACAATTTAGCATATAGATGATAGTTAAATCTACTAAGCCTTCATAGAATTGGTCAACTTCAGCTTCTTCAGCATCAAACGTCCTTTTCATCATAGGGGATTGGAATACAAAAGTAGGAAATCAAGAGTTACCTGGAGTAACAGGCAAGTTTGGCCTTGAAATACAAAATGAAGCAGGGCAAAGGCTAACAGAGTTTTGTCAAAAGAACACACTGGTCATAGCAAACACCTTTTTCCAACAACACAAGAGATGACTCTACACATGGACATCACAAGATGATCAATACCGAAATCAGATTGATTATGTTCTTCACAGCTGAAGATGGAGAAGCTCTATACAGTCAGCAAAAACAAGACCTGGAGCTGACTGTGGCTCAGATCATGAGCTCTTTGTTGCAAAATTCAGGCTTACTTTGAAGAAAGTAGGGAAAACCACTAGGCTATTCAAGTATGACTGAAATCAAATCCCTTATGACTATACAGTGGAGGTGATAAATAGATTCAAAGGATTCTATCTGGTAGGCAGAGTGCTGGAAGAACTATGGATAGAGGTTTGTCACATTGTACAGGAGGCAGTGACCAAAACTATCCCAAAGAAAACAATTCATGAAGGCAAAGTGGTTGTCTGAGGAGGCTTTGCAAATAGCTTTTCTCTTCTTTGCAAAAAAAAAAAAAGAGAGAGAGAGAGAAGCAAAAGACAAAGCAGAAAGGGAAAGATATACCCAACTGAATGTAGATTTTCAGAGAAGCACAAGGAGAGAGAAAACTGCCTCTTAAGTGAACAATGCGAAGAGAGAGAGGGAAACAACAGAATGGAAAGACTAGCGATCTCTTCAAGAAAACTGGAGACACCAACTGAACATTTCATGCAAGGATGGACACGATAAGCGAAGAAATGGTAAGGACCTAATAGAAGCAGAAGAGATTAAGAAGAGGTGGCAAGAATACACAGAAGAACTACAAAAAAGGTCTTAATGACCCAGATAACCACAATGGTGTGGTCACTTACATAGAGCTAGAGTGTGAGGTCAGTGGGCCTTAGGAAGCATTATTAGGAACAAAGCTAGTGGAAGTGACTGAATTCCCGCAGAGCTATTTAAAGTCCTAAAAGAGGATGCCATTAAAGTGCTGCATACAGTGTGTCAGCAAATTTGGGAAACTCAGCAGTGGAGAAGGAAATGGCAACCCACTCCAGTACTCTTGCCTGGAGAATCCCATGGAGGGAGGAGCCTGGTAGGCTACAGTCCATGGGGTCGCAAAGAGTCGGACACGACTGAGCGACTTCTCTCTCTCTCTCAGCAGTGGCCACAGGACTGGAAAAGAGTAGTGTTCATTCCAGTCCCAAAGGGCAATGCCAAATAAAGTTCAAACTCCTGTACAGTAACACTCATTTCACATGCTAGCAAGCTGCTACCTGTGTGTGTTCAGTTATGTCCAAATCTTTTTGACCCCATGAACTATAGCCCACAAGGCTATTCTGTCCATGGGATTTTCCAGGCAAGAATACTGGAGTGGGTTGCCATTTCTTTCTCTAGGGGACCTTCCCAACCCAGGGATCAAACCCGGATCTCCTGCACTGCAGGTGGATTCTTTACCACTAACAACACCTGGAAAGCTCCCAGGCTAGCAAGATTATGCTCAAAGTCCTTCAAGCTAGGTTTCAGCAGCACATGAACCCAAAGGTTTAGTTGTATAAGGTGGATTTTGAAGACACAGAGGAAGCAGAGATCAAATTGTCAACATTCGTTGGATCATGGAGAAAGTAAGGGAATTCCAGAAAAACATCTTCTGCTTCATAGACTATGCTAAAGCCTTTGATTATGTGAATCACAACAAACTGGAAAATTCTTAGAGATGGTAATACCAGACCAACTTACCTATCTCCTAAGAAACCTGTATGCAGATCAAGAAGCAACAGTTAGAACTGGACATGGAACAACACACTGGTTCAAAATCAGGAAAGGAGTATGTCAAGGCTGTATATTGTCACTCTGCTTATTTAACTTACATGCAGAGTACATCATGCAAAATGCCAGGCTGGATAAAGCACAAGATGGAATCAAGATTGTTTGGAGAAATATCAATAACCTCAATATGCAGATGCCACCACCCTTATGGCAAAAAGTGAAGAGGAACTAAAGAGCCTCTTGATGAAGTTGAAAGAGGAAAGTGAAAAAAGCTGGCTTGAAACTCAGCATTCAAAAAACTAAGATCACGGCATCCAGTCTCATTACTTTATGGCAAATAGAAGGGAAAAAAGTGGAAACAGTGACAGATTTTATTTTAGGAGCTCCAAAATCACTGCTGACACGAAATTAAAAGACATTTGCTCCTTCGAAGAAAAGCTATGACAAACCTAGACAGTGGATTGAAAAGCAGAGACATCACTTTACTGACAAAGGTCCATCTAGTCAAAGCTATTGTATTGTAGTCATGTACAGATGTGAGAGATGGACCATGAAGAAGGCTGGCACCAAAGAATGAGCGCTTTTGAATTGCGGTGTTGGAGAAGACAAGAACAGTCCCTTGGACAGCAAGGAGATCAAATAGTCAGTCCTAAACGAAATCAACCCTGAATATTCACTGCAAGGACTGATGCTGAAGCTGACACTCCAGTACTTTGGCGACCGGATGTGAAGAGCCGACTCACAGAAAAAGATCCTGATGCTGGGAAGGATTAACGGTAATAAGAGAAGGGGGCGAGCAGAGGAAGAGGTGGTGAGATAGCACCACTGACCCCGTGGACATGAGTTTGAGCAAACTCTGGGAGACAGTGGAGGACAGAGAAGCCTGTGTGCTGCAGCCCATGGGGTCAGAGTGGGGCATGACTTACTGGCTGAGCAACGAGATCTACTAGAGTGGATGGGATCACCGAGGAGTGAGAAAAGAAGTGGTCCCCAGAAGACACGAACATTTAAATCCCAGGAGAATGCTTATATCCTTCAGGGCAAGCGATGCTCCAGGTTTGAGTATCCTGAGTTATCCCTGTGGCCCCGACAATGCCTAGCACGATGCTGGGTACACACTGAATATTCTGTAAGCACCCTTTTGATTGTTTCCATTTGTCTTTTAAATTTAGTTAACTTAAAACTAGGTCAATTCATACAATTCAAAATTGAAAGGGTGTGAAAAGATGTTTTCTTGGTACCTCTGTCCCTAAACCACTATCTCTCCCCCCTGGAATCAGTGAACATCAATACTTCCTTGCATATCATTTCGGAGATATTTTATGTGTATGTAAGTAAACAAAGATACATTTAGTAAAGCCCTCTTGTTTCAACTCCCTTTTTCAACAGACACAGTGTTTCAGAGACTGTGTCATATCAGTAAGGCAAGAGCTTTCTCATTCTTTTTAGTGACTGTACAGTATTTCAATTTATAGATTCTAATTTATTTAACCAGGCCTTCTGTGACAGCTGTAAAGTAGGAGTCCCCAGCCTCCCGGATCTAATGCCTGATTGTCTGAGGTGGAGCTGATGTAATAATAATAGAAGTAAAGTGTGCAGTAAATGGAATGCACTTGAATCATCCCCAAACTATCCCCTGCCCCCGCCCCCCATCCATGGAAAAATTGTTTTCCATGAGGTCCCCGATGCAAAAAACGCTTGGGGACTGCTGTTCTAAAGGTTATTTACAATATTTTGATTTAACTAACAGAGCCAGGATAGAAAATTTTTATTGCAAGTCATCCAGAGGCAGTGGTTTTGAAATGTGTCACCTTGATTAGGCTGAACCATGGGCTTCACAATTCCCAGGTGTGTATATTTCCTGCCAGGGCAGACCAGGGAGACATTTTTTCACATGAGTTTGGAGGACAGATGTGAAGAGGCAGCCACTTGTTCTTACCCCAAAAGGTGAAATGTCTGTCTTCTCTTCCATATTTTCCAATAAGCTGTGATTTATACATTGTTTCCCACTAGGCTTTTAGGTGGGACCCACCTGAAGCATTGCAGGTCCGTTAATGGTTGCTTTGTTCTTTCTTGGTTAAGTTTCCTAGGCAGCCTTTAGAACAGTCAGTTACTACTCCAGCCATCTCGCAGATTTCTCTCTTAGCCACTCACTTCTAAAATTCCTTAGCAAGGCCACAGATGGTGTCCCTCTCTGCTGGTATTTTAGTCAAATCTAGGCTTTTGTTTATGCCTTTTTTCCTGCAGGCCAAATAGTGGAGATATTTTTGGTTAGAGTTGGAGTTTGATCTCATGGACTCTCCAAGCCAAGCACTCTCCAAGTGCTGTTATCTGTTCCGGGGACCCCACTGGTGCGGGCGATTATGTGTCTGTAGACACTGCTAAGGCCATATTTTCGTGCCCTCTTGTGAACTGATACAACTTTGCAGCACTGGGAGAGTAAGAATTACTGTACTTTTCAGCACATGAATTCATTAGAAATGATTGCAAGAGCAAGGGATTTTTTTGAGACTAGGTATCTCGTCTAAAGCTTTCATTTTACAGATGAAGAAGGCTGAGGTGAAGAAACTGAAGTTAAAAAGTGATGAGTCAGGGGCTTCCCCGGTGGATCAGTGGTAAAGAATCTGCCAGCCAGTGCAGGAGACACGGGTTCAATCCCTGGTCTGGGGAGGTCCCACGTGCCACGGAGCAGCTAAGCCCACAGCTGCTGAGCCGGTGCTCTGGAGCCCGGGAGCTGCGGCTACCGAAGCCCGGAACCCCTGGAGTCCGTGCTCCGCAGCAAGAGAAGCCTGCGCACCACGGCCAGACAGAAGCCCCTCTCGCCACAACCAGAGAGAAAGGCGGAGCAGCAGTGAAGACCCAGCACAGCGTCCGACGCTTCGCGACACCGTGAACCGCAGCATCCAGGCCTCCCTGTCCATCACCAGCGCCCGGAGTTCACTCAGACTCAACCTGGTAGGCTACAGTCCATGGGGTCGCAAAGAGTCGGACACGACTGAGCGACTTCTCTCTCTCTCTCAGCAGTGGCCACAGGACTGGAAAAGAGTAGTGTTCATTCCAGTCCCAAAGGGCAATGCCAAATAAAGTTCAAACTCCTGTACAGTAACACTCATTTCACATGCTAGCAAGCTGCTACCTGTGTGTGTTCAGTTATGTCCAAATCTTTTTGACCCCATGAACTATAGCCCACAAGGCTATTCTGTCCATGGGATTTTCCAGGCAAGAATACTGGAGTGGGTTGCCATTTCTTTCTCTAGGGGACCTTCCCAACCCAGGGATCAAACCCGGATCTCCTGCACTGCAGGTGGATTCTTTACCACTAACAACACCTGGAAAGCTCCCAGGCTAGCAAGATTATGCTCAAAGTCCTTCAAGCTAGGTTTCAGCAGCACATGAACCCAAAGGTTTAGTTGTATAAGGTGGATTTTGAAGACACAGAGGAAGCAGAGATCAAATTGTCAATATTCGTTGGATCATGGAGAAAGTAAGGGAATTCCAGAAAAACATCTTCTGCTTCATAGACTATGCTAAAGCCTTTGATTATGTGAATCACAACAAACTGGAAAATTCTTAGAGATGGTAATACCAGACCAACTTACCTATCTCCTAAGAAACCTGTATGCAGATCAAGAAGCAACAGTTAGAACTGGACATGGAACAACACACTGGTTCAAAATCAGGAAAGGAGTATGTCAAGGCTGTATATTGTCACTCTGCTTATTTAACTTACATGCAGAGTACATCATGATCCTGGCAATCTTGATTCCAGCTTGTGCTTCTTCCAGCCCAGTGTTTCTCATGATGTACTCTGCATACATCTCTGCACCAGGGAAGCCCCCTATTCTTATTTTTAAAGGTGATTGGTTACTTTCTCAACCCACAGCTTCACCATCTACATACATAGTCATTTCTCTGCTCAGAAGGGAGGAACTTTCAAAGAAAAAGGGTGAAATCATGAATAAGAAATAAAAATATGGCGAAGACTGTAAATATGTTAATAATTTATCACTATTTCTGAAAGTATTATGGTGGGTGATTTCTGGTTTCTGGTCCCGCATGTAAGGAGCTTACTGCTGCTACTGCTAAGTCGCTTCAGTCATGTCCAACTCTATGCGAACCCATAGACGGCAGCCCACCAGGCTCTGCCGTCCCTGGGATTCTCCAGGTAAGGAGCTTAGGCATGGTCATTCCATCCCAACAAGTACACAGCTGAACAAAACAAAAATCAACAACTTCTTAGATCTGTCATTAGAGCAGTGAAGTCATAGAGCAAGCAGCTGTCCAAAAAATTAAAGAGACAGATAGGTGGAGAGGATCATGACTTACTAGATATGAAACCTTTAAGTAGGAAATTCTGGGGAACCCAGTGCCAGGGTAGGGAAACCTAAACTATAAGTGATGAATTGCTGGAGACTCAGAGGGGACAGTCTGAAAGTTAAAAACTCCAAGAAGATCCAAGCATGGGGGTCCCCATGATTCTGAGAGGTTTACCTCCAAGAGCTCATAGCGCATATCAGGAAAAAAATCCCTGTGCTTTTGCCAGGAGAAAGGGGGAAATAACCATTGTGACAAATCCAGAAAATTCTGTTCTTCTTAACAAGGGCTTCCCTTAGGAGAAACTATTTACCCAGAGCCTAACCTGTCAGGGATTTACTGGAGCCTAATTTCAAGGAAGGGAAATACCTGGCCTCAGACCCCTGTACTTTCCACGTGGGGAAGAGAAAAGCCCAACTCCTGCCCCTTCCACCTATCCTGTCCCCGCAAAGATGAGGAGAGGAACTGAGAAGCACCCGGGATATTCATAGTATTCTTTTATTATTATTTTTTTGACATTCATGAAATCTTTAGTAATACCCTCTCTCTTCTTTCTGATACAGTAATTTGTGTCATCATTTTTTTTTCTTAGTTAGCCTGGCAAGAAGGTTTTCAAATGTATTGATTTTTCCAAAGAACCAACTTTAAGTTTTATCAGTTTTCTCTATTGATTTCCTGTTTTCAATTTCATTAATTTCTGCTCTAATTTTTATTATTATTTTCTGCTGCTTACTTTGGATTTTCTCCTTTTTTCTGGTTTCCTAAAAGAGAAGATTGAGTGACTGGTTTTAGAAATCCCTGCTTTTCTAATACATGTGTTCAATGCTATAATATTCCTTTTAAGCACTGCTTTTGCAGTATATTATTAAAATTTTAATGTTTTATTTGTATTTTGTTTGAGATTTTAAAATGTCTCCTGATATTTCATCTTTGCTCATGTTCTTTTTAGAAGTATATTGTTTAATCTCCAAAAGTTTTGGGATTTTCCATATTCTCCCTGTTATTGATTTCTCACTTAATTCCACTGTGGTCTGAGAGTACACATGTATGATTTTTGTTCTTTTCAATGTGTTCTGGTGTGATTTTTATGGCCCAGAATGTGGTTTATCTTGTTGAATGGTTCATGTGAATTTGAGAAGAATGTGTAACTTGCTAGGCAAGTTAAGGAAATAAAAGGTATACAAATTGAGAAGGAAGAAATTAAAGTGTCTTTATTCACAGGTGACTTGATCATCTATGTAAACAGTATGGAAGAATCAACAAAACCCTGCCTGAACTAATAAGTGATTATAGCAACGTTACAGGATACAAGGTTGCTATACAAAAGTCAACTGATGTCCTATATACCATCAGTGAACAAGAGGAATCTGAAATGAAAAACATTACCATTTCCATCAGCACCCCCAAAATGAAAGTTTAGGTATACATCTAGCAAAATATATACAAGATCTACGTGAGGAAAACTACAAAACTTTGATGAATGATACAAAAAATGAACTAAAAAAAACAGAGAGGTATTCTGTGTTTACGGATAGTAAAACTCAATGTTGTCAAGATATTGGTCCAGCTTAATTTGATCTAGAGATTCAGTGCAACCCCAGTCAAAGTTCCAGCAAGTTTTTTTGGTGGATACAAACAAGCTGATTCTAAAGGGTGTATACAGAGAGAAAAGACCCAGAAAAGCCAACTCAGTATTGAGAACAACAAAGTCAGACCTATGCTCCATTCTTCCAAGATTCCCATAAAGTACAGTATTCAAGACAGTGTGATGCTGGTGAAAGAAAAACCAGTAAAGCAATGGCATAGAATAAACAGCCCAGAAGAAGACTCACATAAATATAGTCAACTGTCTTTGACAAAGAAGCAAAGCATTACAATGAAGCAAATATAGTCTCTTTGACAAACGGTGCTGGAACAATTGGACACCCACACATAAAAGAAAATTAGTCTAGATACAGACCTCACAGCCCTCACAAAAATTAAGTGAAAATGGAGTATAGTCCTGAATGTATAATACAAAACCATAAAAACTCTTAGACAATGTCATAGAAGAAAACCCAGTAACTTTGGGTATAGTGATGGCTTTTTTGAGATGACATCAAAGATATGATTTATGACAGAAATAGTTGATAACCTGCACTTCATCAAAGTTAAAAAAAAACTTCTGCTCTGTGAAAGACGCTGTTAAGAGAATGAGGAGACAAGCCGCAAGCCAGAAGAATATATTTGCGAATGACACCTCTGATACAGGACCGCTCTCCAAAGTATACAAAGAACTCTTAAAACTCAACGATGAAAAAACAAACAACCGATTTACAAATGGGCAAAAGACTTGAACAAACACCTCACTATAGAAGATATACAGATGGCAACTAAACATATGAAAATATTCAACATCATAGGTTATAGGGAATTGCAAATTAAAACAACGAGGTGTCACTGCTGCTGCTGTTGCTGCTAAGTCACTTCAGTCGTGTCCGACTCTGTGTGACCCCATAGACGGCAGCCCACCAGGCTCCCCCATCCCTGGGATTCTCCAGGCAAGAATACTGGAGTAGGTTGCCATTTCCTTCTCCAAAGCATGAAAGAGAAAAGTGAAAGTGAAGTCACTCAGTCTGTGCGACTGTTAGCGACCCCATGGACTGCAGCCCACCAGGCTACTCCGTCCATTGGATTTTCCAGGCAAGAGTACTGGGGTGGGGTGCCATTGCCTTCCCCGACGAGGTGTCACTATGAACCTGTTATCGTGGCCAAAATCCAAAAGGACAGAAAATGCTGGCAAAGATGTTGAGCAACAGGAACTCTCCTTTGTTGCTGATGGGAATGCAAAATGGTACACCCACTCTGGAAGACAGTTTGGCAGTTTCTTGTGAAACTAAATGTACTCTTACCACATAATCCAAGTGGCACCTGTTGGTATTTATCCTAATGAACTGAAAACTTATGTCCACAGGAAAACCTTCACACGGATGTTTACAGCAGCGTTATTNTTTTTTTGACATTCATGAAATCTTTAGTAATACCCTCTCTCTTCTTTCTGATACAGTAATTTGTGTCATCATTTTTTTTTCTTAGTTAGCCTGGCAAGAAGGTTTTCAAATGTATTGATTTTTCCAAAGAACCAACTTTAAGTTTTATCAGTTTTCTCTATTGATTTCCTGTTTTCAATTTCATTAATTTCTGCTCTAATTTTTATTATTATTTTCTGCTGCTTACTTTGGATTTTCTCCTTTTTTCTGGTTTCCTAAAAGAGAAGATTGAGTGACTGGTTTTAGAAATCCCTGCTTTTCTAATACATGTGTTCAATGCTATAATATTCCTTTTAAGCACTGCTTTTGCAGTATATTATTAAAATTTTAATGTTTTATTTGTATTTTGTTTGAGATTTTAAAATGTCTCCTGATATTTCATCTTTGCTCATGTTCTTTTTAGAAGTATATTGTTTAATCTCCAAAAGTTTTGGGATTTTCCATATTCTTCCTGTTATTGATTTCTCACTTAATTCCACTGTGGTCTGAGAGTACACATGTATGATTTTTGTTCTTTTCAATGTGTTCTGGTGTGATTTTTATGGCCCAGAATGTGGTTTATCTTGTTGAATGGTTCATGTGAATTTGAGAAGAATGTGTAACTTGCTAGGCAAGTTAAGGAAATAAAAGGTATACAAATTGAGAAGGAAGAAATTAAAGTGTCTTTATTCACAGGTGACTTGATCATCTATGTAAACAGTATGGAAGAATCAACAAAACCCTGCCTGAACTAATAAGTGATTATAGCAACGTTACAGGATACAAGGTTGCTATACAAAAGTCAACTGATGTCCTATATACCATCAGTGAACAAGAGGAATCTGAAATGAAAAACATTACCATTTCCATCAGCACCCCCAAAATGAAAGTTTAGGTATACATCTAGCAAAATATATACAAGATCTACGTGAGGAAAACTACAAAACTTTGATGAATGATACAAAAAATGAACTAAAAAAAACAGAGAGGTATTCTGTGTTTACGGATAGTAAAACTCAATGTTGTCAAGATATTGGTCCAGCTTAATTTGATCTAGAGATTCAGTGCAACCCCAGTCAAAGTTCCAGCAAGTTTTTTTGGTGGATACAAACAAGCTGATTCTAAAGGGTGTATACAGAGAGAAAAGACCCAGAAAAGCCAACTCAGTATTGAGAACAACAAAGTCAGACCTATGCTCCATTCTTCCAAGATTCCCATAAAGTACAGTATTCAAGACAGTGTGATGCTGGTGAAAGAAAAACCAGTAAAGCAATGGCATAGAATAAACAGCCCAGAAGAAGACTCACATAAATATAGTCAACTGTCTTTGACAAAGAAGCAAAGCATTACAATGAAGCAAATATAGTCTCTTTGACAAACGGTGCTGGAACAATTGGACACCCACACATAAAAGAAAATTAGTCTAGATACAGACCTCACAGCCCTCACAAAAATTAAGTGAAAATGGAGTATAGTCCTGAATGTATAATACAAAACCATAAAAACTCTTAGACAATGTCATAGAAGAAAACCCAGTAACTTTGGGTATAGTGATGGCTTTTTTGAGATGACATCAAAGATATGATTTATGACAGAAATAGTTGATAACCTGCACTTCATCAAAGTTAAAAAAAAACTTCTGCTCTGTGAAAGACGCTGTTAAGAGAATGAGGAGACAAGCCGCAAGCCAGAAGAATATATTTGCGAATGACACCTCTGATACAGGACCGCTCTCCAAAGTATACAAAGAACTCTTAAAACTCAACGATGAAAAAACAAACAACCGATTTACAAATGGGCAAAAGACTTGAACAAACACCTCACTATAGAAGATATACAGATGGCAACTAAACATATGAAAATATTCAACATCATAGGTTATAGGGAATTGCAAATTAAAACAACGAGGTGTCACTGCTGCTGCTGTTGCTGCTAAGTCACTTCAGTCGTGTCCGACTCTGTGTGACCCCATAGACGGCAGCCCACCAGGCTCCCCCATCCCTGGGATTCTCCAGGCAAGAATACTGGAGTAGGTTGCCATTTCCTTCTCCAAAGCATGAAAGAGAAAAGTGAAAGTGAAGTCACTCAGTCTGTGCGACTGTTAGCGACCCCATGGACTGCAGCCCACCAGGCTACTCCGTCCATTGGATTTTCCAGGCAAGAGTACTGGGGTGGGGTGCCATTGCCTTCCCCGACGAGGTGTCACTATGAACCTGTTATCGTGGCCAAAATCCAAAAGGACAGAAAATGCTGGCAAAGATGTTGAGCAACAGGAACTCTCCTTTGTTGCTGATGGGAATGCAAAATGGTACACCCACTCTGGAAGACAGTTTGGCAGTTTCTTGTGAAACTAAACGTACTCTTACCACATAATCCAAGTGGCACCTGTTGGTATTTATCCTAATGAACTGAAAACTTATGTCCACAGGAAAACCTTCACACGGATGTTTACAGCAGCGTTATTCATGAGTGCCAAAACTTGGAAGCATCCAAAATGTCCCTCAGTGGGTGAATGAATGAATAAACTGTGGTATATCCAGACAAAGGAGTATTATTCAGGGCTAAAAAGAAATGAGCTATCAGGTCAAGAAAAGACATAAAAGAAACCTAAATGCATATTACTAAGTGAAAGAAATCAATCTGAAAAGTCTACATCAATCTGAAAAGTCTACAAGCTGTATGATTCCAATTATATGACATTCTGGAAAAGGCAAAACTATGGACGTGGTAAAAAGATGAGAGGCTACCAGGAGTGAAGGGGAGAAGAGGAATGAATACCCGAGCACACAGCATTTTTTAGGGCGGTGAAGCTATTCTGTATGATACTACAGTGCTGGACACGTGTCATTTATATTTATCAAAGCCCATACAGTGTATGGTACCAAGAGTAACCCTAATGTAAACTATGGACTTTGGGTGATAATGATGAGTGTACCACTCTAGTTCAAGATGTAGATGGTGGGGAAGGTCGAATGGGTGTGGGTATATGGGAATTCTCTGTAAATTCTGCTCAAGTTTGCTGGGGACCTAAAATCACACTAAAAGCTAATGTTCATTAATTAAAAGAAAGAGTATTGTGGTGCCAATTAAGCTGTGGTATCACTTGGAGACCAGTCACTCAGCTTTTGCCGAAAAAGGAATTTAATATTTTAAATATAGGTGTGATGAGCTCCTTAAAACCAAAACGTTATTTGTTACAGATTTTCAGATAGGAACGAGGAAACCTCCAGAACAACTTACAGTATAAGTTATCTTATTAGGTTGGCTGAAGAGGTGCACAGCATAGCTGAAAATCTGTCTTTACAGTTGACCGTGCTGAATGCCTGCAGGAGGAAGTCTTTAGGGAGATCACCGTTGTGCTGCTTCCCAGTAACACTAACTTGTTACATGAAAGTTTGGGCTACAGAGGTGCTAAATGGAGTAACATCTCACATGCAGAATTGTATTTTTCTTTACCAATGGACAAATCTATCATGGTGGCTGAGTTTGCTGTTTTTTAATCGACTACCAGCCCCAACTGATAAGCATCGGAGATCTTTCATGGGAACACCTGGCAACAAACGCTGAAGAGCCGAAGACCTTTTCTGACAACAAACTCGTCACTTGGCAAGAAACACAGAGTGTTGAATACCTTTTTTGAGGCTCACGGTTTATCCTGGAACAAGGCTGTTGACATTTGCATGGATGATACAACAGCCAAGGTGAGTCAAACTGGGGGCACCTTAGCATGAGTCGAGGAAGTGGCATTAACGTGGACCCAGCCTCTGTATTCTTCACCGTGGAGTTAAAAAAGAAAACACGAAACAGTTTCACTTAGCAGTGTCCTTGACAAGCCTGTAAACTTTGTTGATCTCATTAGATCTCAGCTCTTCGAATCCACATCATTATGGTACTGGTATTTCTCCCTGACAAAACGGAAGCGCTTATGTTGCAGGCTGAAGTTTGATGTTTGTCTCAAAGAAAAACTCTTTCACATGTTTCAGTCATGAGTTGAACAGGCTACTTTTGTCATGGAACATCACTTTTAATTTAAAAAACAGCAGAAGGACAAATCATGATTATTCAGACTTGGGGATTTGGCTGACATTGTGTTGGAAATTAACAGTGAGCCCTTTATTCCAAGGAAAGCAACTGTGTTTTTTTTTTTCTTTTTTTTTGCTACGATTAAGACTGAACTTTCAGGAGAAAATTGTGCGCAGTCACTCAGTCATGTCTGATTCTTTGTGACACCGTGGGCTGTAGTCCTCCTCTGTCCATGGAATTTTCCAGACAAGAATACCAGAATGAGTAGCCATTTCCTCCTCCAGAGGATTTTCCTGACCCAGGAATTGAACCCGCATCTCTTGTGTCTCCTGCATTGGCAGACAGATTCTTTACCACCTCACCATACGACTGCTGGAAGTAGATAACCGAGTTGTTATCTACTGAATTCACCGCCTTGCATTCGACAGCTTCCCAACACTTTATAGGATAGATGGTGACGTCAATGGATTCTTTTGTATCGTTTCAAGTATGTCAATGCTTAGAAGATCCGCATAACTCAGTAAACCAATATTTTCTAAATGAAAAAATGTGTGTTGTTATAGAGATATTCATGAGTAAAATATCCATCCAAAGTGCCAAATAGACTCATGGACTTGAATGTAACCATTAAAATGGTATGAAGATTTCATTAGTACGGTCCTGATTCCACTTTGTAAGTAAACTTTCAATACTATTATTTGTCGAGTTTTGGTGTAGTATCAAAAAGGAATATCCATAATCATCTGAAAAAAATAGAAAATGCTCCTCCCTTTCTTGTTTATCTGTGTGAAGCTAGATTTTCTTCATATACTTCAACCAACACAGCGGATTGAATGCAGAAGCAGATAGGAGAGCAGTCTTTTATTATAATAACCCAGACATGAAAGAGATTTGTAAAAGGTAAAACAACTAAATTTTCTTTTGTTGCGGAAAATGCTGAAGAAATGCCACTGTGGGACCTCCCTGGTGGCGCAGTGGGTAGGAATCCGCCTGCCGGTGCAGGGGACATGGATTCAGTCCCTGGTCCCAGAAGATTCCACATGCCGAGGAGCAGCTAAGCCCACAAGCTGCAAACACGGAGCCTGTGAGCCACAGCTAATGAGGGCCCTGTGCCCTCGAGTGACGGCTGCTGAGCCAGGCGCGCAGTGAGAAACCCGCGCACCGCAGCGAGAACAACGCCCCCACTCGCCGCAACTAGAGAGTTCAGTTCAGTTCAGTCGCTCAGTCGTGTCCCGTGCAAAGGCAGCGAAGACCCCGCACCAGGGAAACACTGACATGCCACTGTGTTATCTGCGATTTTTAGTGAATAAATACCAAATGCTTGAGAATTGCTGCGCTCACCTAGCCCTCTGCATGCTGCTTATCACATACCTACCAATCCGATAAAATTGGTCATGAGCACTCAAGGCATTTGAATTGCCTACACTTTCCCCCTTTATTCACACCAATGCTCATTCTGGCTCCACCTCTGGCTTCTATAGTCCAACTCTGTACACACCTGGGTCACTCACTCCCCACCTTCCTTACTCTAACAGAGCCCCGGTTTTGTTTTTCCCTCCCCTGAGTGGCCTTGACCTTCACAGCTCTGTAGAGGGCCCTCTCCGACTCCAACAGGACACCTTAGTTTTGTCTAACCCAATATGGCGCTCTCGTTCCCCTTGCTAAATCACTGGTTTAACTGTGCTTGTGAGCCCATGAGACATGAGAAATCTTCTGAGGACCCTGGAAAGGTTCCCTCAGTCTTCAAATGGGGTATAAGAAAGAAAGAAAGTGAAGTTGCTCAGTCGTGTCCGACTCTTCACGACCCCATGGACTGTAGCCTATCAGACTCCTCCGTCCATGGAATTTTCCAGGCAAGAGTGCTGGAGTGGATTGCCATTTCCTTCTCCAGAGGATCTTCTCGACCCAGGAATCGAACCTGGGTCTCCTGCGTTGCAGGCAGACACTTTTACCATCTGAGCCACCAGGGAAACCTAAATGGGGTATAAGACAGGGTTGATTCCCTCTTTCTGCCTGGATGTTGTTTTTGATATATGAAGCCCAGAATCACTGCAGCCTTTGGAACCCATGAGGAAAATCAGCCTAGTGAACAAGTCAGAGTGTGGAGGATGGCAGAGCATAGAGAGACAGGCGATTTGGCCCTTGATGACATTCTTATTTTATAAACCAGTCCTGCCACTGCCCAATCTCTATAGAGTTCTTACCAGGGAGCTCTCGTATTTCCTATGGCTTAAGCCATTTGAATGAGAATTTACCTTTTCTTTTAGCTGAAAATATCCAAACCCCTCTGGACATTCATGGGAATTACTTTTCCTTGCCTCTGCCCACTCCCGTTAGCTCGCCCCTCTCTGATTTCCTTGAGTGAGAAGACATTCTAGCAGAGGGAACGTGTCAGTCACTCAGGCGTGTCCGACTCTTTGTGCCCCCATGGACTGCAGCCCGCCAGGCTCCTCTGTCCATGGGATTCTCCAGGCAAGAATACTGGAGTGGGTTGCCATTCCCTTCTCCAGAGGATCTTCCAGACCCAGGGATCAATCCTTGTCTCCCACATTGCAAGCAGATTCTTTACCGTCTGAGTGACCCAGGAAGCCGATTAGACGATAACTCCATAGTAAGAAATGCGGCCTTTTGGCATCCTCGCCAGGAACTGATAACTACCAGCTTCCAGCTGCAATGGGCTTGGATTTTTCCCAAAACATCTGGCATTTGGCAAAGGCAGCGCTGACCACTCACCACCACGCTCCCCGGAGGCCGAGTGCTGAGGCTACTCTGCCCTGTTTCATAAACGGAAGCGTCACAAATCGGAGCTGGACCAGGCTGCCCAGTAGAAGAATGTGGTGGCCCCGTGGTCCCTCACAGTCTGTTTCTTCTTAGGAGATGCAGGCGCCACCAGGTTTCCAGGCAACGCCCCTCCCCTCCCATGCCCCTGGGAGAGACCAGGCTCGCAGGCGCGCTTCCCACGCCTGCAGGTGATGGGGTTCGGGAGCAGTGTCCCGTGAGCTGAGGATGGGGGAGCATGTGTGAACCTCACCCAGGGGTGGCCACGCTCTGTTCCGAGGGTCACTTCCTATCTGGGGAAGGGCGTCTGTGCCCTGGAATTCTGATGTGGGCCAATTCGTGCCCATGGAAACCACCCCACGGAGTCCTGGCTGTGAGCTGCCCTTGTCCCGGGCACACAGCCAGCTCGTGTGTTCCCTGGTGGTCCGAGCCCCAACCCAAATCTCCCCTTTGTTCCCCAAATGGCTTGTATGCCAAGCCCTGGGAAACAAACACAGTCACTGTTGAAAGGGAAATGGGGCCCTAGGCTTCGACTCAAGGCCTGGCCTCCAGCACAGGCACCTCGAATCCACGTCGGATTCTCCGGGCGCCCTCGGGGGCAGTCCTGGCTGAGCCCGCTGCGGAGAGGCAGCCCGAAGCTTGGCCTCCCCGCTGGATGTCTGTGCACAACTCCTGTGTTTACCTTGCTCCATCTGTTCCTCACTCCTTCTCCCATCAGAGCAGTTACCTCTGGGGATGGCAGGGACCACCACCTGGGAAGGACAAAAAGTCACTTCAGCGTTACTTGCCATCTTCCATTTGTCTTATAAAGTGAAAAAGGAAAATTAGTCCCTCAGTCATGTCCGACTCTTTGCGACCCCATGGACTGTAGTCCTTCAAGCTCCTCTGTCCACGGGATTCTCCAGGCAATAAACACTGGAGTGGGTTGCTGTTCCCTTCTCCAGGAGATCTTCCCTACCCAATCCCCAAATGGCTTGTATGCCAAGCCCTGGGAAACAAACACAGTCACTGTTGAAAGGGAAATGGGGCCCCAGGCTTCGACTCAAGGCCTGGCCTCCAGCACAGGCACCTCGAATCCACGTCGGATTCTCAGGGCGCCGTCGGGGGCAGTCTTGGCTGAGCCGGCTGCGGAGAGGCAGCCCGAAGCTTGGCCTCCCGGCTGGATGTCTGTGCACGACTCCTGTGTTTACCTTGCTCCTTCTGTTCCTCACTCCTTCTCCCATCAGAGCAGTTACCTCTGGGGATGGCAGGGACCACCACCTGGGAAGGGCAAAAAGTCACTTCAGCGTTACTTGCTATCTTCCATTTCTTTTATAAAGTGAAAAAGGAAAATTAGTCCCTCAGCCATGTCCGACTCTGCGACCCCATGGACTGTAGTCCTTCAAGCTCCTCTGTCCACGGGATTCTCCAGGGAATAAACACTGGAGTGAGTTGCTGTTCCCTTCTCCAGGAGATCTTCCCTACCCGGCGATCGAACCCAGGTCGAACCCTGTATTGCAAGCAGATTCTTTTCCATCTGAGCCACCAGGGAAGCCCCAATGAAAGGTCTCTGTAATCCTTTTATGACAAATTATTAATATGCGCTATTTTAGGGGGTGATTTAGTTACTCTATATTTTTCTGAAATTTTAAACTTAATACAATATTTTAGCTGTTAACAGTGGTGAAATTAATAGTGATACTATATTTTCTCCTTTTGTGTGTATCTCACATTTCTTCTAATGAGAATGCTTTGCTTTTCTGATTGAAAAAAAAAATCTTTTTCTAACTGTGTTAAAACTGTGTTTTAACTGTGTTGAGTTTACACAGGGGCTGTGAAACGTGCCGTGTGGAGACTGATTTGGGCGCAAGACTGTGCTTTGTTAGGAGATGGTACTGCAGGGCAAGACTATATACAGAGTCACTGGGGAGCAGAATAAAGACCTTTAATCATAGAATGAGACTATCGTGTGTTGAACTCTGACCGGATCAAAGGTAAGTACATAAGGAGCATAAGGGGGCGTGCCATCTTCAGCTCACACTTCAATCGGAAAGCTCCTTCATCATCCAAGAAAAAGTGGTGATAGCCCCTCCTCTGTGGAGGAGTAGAGCCCGGTCTTGCTGAAAGAGGGAAGGCATTCCCAGGAAGGCAACAAGGACGCACTCGAGCAGCAGATGAACAAGGCAGGAAGCTGGACTCAGGTCAAATTAGAATCAGGGCTCTTTGGGGAGGCCTGGCGAGTCATAGCACAGCTTTGTGGCTTTTATCCCATCTTTGCAGATACCTGAGTGTGAGCAGGAAAAGACAGAGATGGGCAGAATGGATAAAAGCACAGGCCCAACTATGTCATTCTACACATGATACCCCAAAACAAACAGGCTGAAAGGGGAAGGATGGAAAAAGACATTCCATGCAAACAGTAACCAAAAGAGAGCCGGAATGGCCATAGTAATATCAGACAAAATAGACACTGAATCATGAATGTTCACAGAAGACAAAGAAAGACTTTATATGTTAATAAAATTTCAGTAGAGCAAGAAGATATAGCAATTATAAACATTTGCAAA
>SJYX01004574.1:64700-80169 GCA_006410675.1 Oreotragus oreotragus | reverse complement strand
TGTCAATAGATATCAATGATAGAAAACAAACTGGCCAGCAATTTTTGTCTCAGGGCTATTTCTTTTTAGAATATATTGTTTGTTTAGTGACTTTAGAAATCTGGGCACACATTAAAGCTATTAAAATAATGATGGTAGGAAAAATAACTGCAAGGCATTGCTCACATGTTTTAAAAACACCAAAATGACATAATTCTCAAAGAGAAGCCCCCTGCTCTTAGGCTTTTAGGGCTTCATTGTATTTATATGTAGGCACACCTCAGAGACTGTAGGTTCAGTTCTAGACCACTGCAGTAAAGCAAACATGATAAAGTGAGTCACATGAATTCTTTTGGTCTCTTGAATGCACAGAAAAGTTATGCTTACACTATACTGTAGTGTACAATAGTATTATGTCTAAAAAAGTACATACCTCAATTGAAAATACTTTATTGCTTAAAAATGCTAACCATCATTTGGCAATGTAGGGTTGCCACAAACCTTCAGTATGTAAAAAACACAATGTATGTGAAGCTTGATAAACTAAGCACAATCAAATGAGGTATGCTTGTATGTGTATATTCACAAATAAAGAGGGTTGTTCATATTGTTCCTTCCCTTACACTGCCACTAGAAAATGCTCTTGCTGCTGCTGCTAAGTCACGTCAGTTGCGTCCGACTCTGCGACCCCATAGACGGCAGCCCACCAGGCTCCCCCTTCCCTGGGATTCTCCAGGCAAGAACACTGGAGTGGGTCGCCATTTCCTTTTCCAATGCATGGGGTAATTCAAACAGGATAACCAATGTTAAAGTGCTTTTCAAGCTTAAAAAAAATCTCTGACTCTTGTGCCAACCCCTGAGTTTGGTATACTCTTTACATTTATGAATCTGTTGACTTTTAGAATGACTTTTGTGATTTCAGCTCAAGTCTCAAGTGAGTTGTGATTTCCACTTGGTACGTGGGGGTTTAATGCTTTCTTGAGAATCCCTTGGGCTGCAAGGAGATCCAACCAGTCCATTCTGAAGGAGAACAACCCTGGGATTTCTTTGGAAGGAATGATGCTAAAGCTGAAACTCCAGTACTTTGGCCACCTCATGCGAAGAGTTGACTCATTGGAAAAGACTCTGATGCTGGGAGGGATTGGGGGCAGGAGAAGGGGACAACCAAGGATGAGATGGCTGGATGGCATCACGGACTCGATGCACATGAGTCTGAGTGAACTCTGGGAGATGGTGATGGATAGGGAGGCCTGGTGTGCTGTGATTCATGGGGTCGCAAAGAGTCGGACATGACTGAGCAACTGAACTGAACTGTGGACTTTTTGCTTTTGGGGCCATGTTTAAGTTCTAGCAATCCATCCAGAAAATTGTGGCATTTCATGGAGTAGGAAAAGTCCTCCTTCTCCCTCTCTCCCCCCAAAAAGTCTAATCAAATATGCTTGAGATTTTCTCAGAAATAATCTTTCTCACAATTAGAAGGGTTATAAATTAACATGTGTATGGAAGAGGAGATATTTGAATTCTCACTAAAGTGTGAATGACTGACATGAGGTCATTTCCCAAGAAGAAGTTTTGATATGGATGGTGTCCTGACTGCCTAGAGTAAGAAAAAGGACTCCCCAAAGGGAGGCTTAACAATACTCTGTTGGTTGAGCATTTCCAGAACTCTCAGGTTTCATACCTTACTGTGTCCTTCCAAAATCTGGTGCAGATAGTGTGTGGAAGAGGTTAGCTCTAGGGTCAGAAATTTGTGCTAAGTGTGTCCCTAGGCTCAGTTCTAGGATGATTCATGAGAAATCCATGGAAGATGACCTCCCCCATGACTGCTGAAGTTCCTGGTCCCTAGTGCACCGGAGAAAACTGGCCTCCATAAACTGAGTCAGCAATACTGCAAAGCCACTCCCTTATTAAACCTCTCATATCTCTTTCTGGGAGAAAACAGCCTTTATTGTGGATGAAATAAAAATTTTAATACACTTTGGAAAAACTATACAAGTGAAGTGTTTTCCATATACCTGGGTTTAAATTGTTACAGGGAAATTTTATTGTCATAGGTCCCATGATCTCAGAAACCAGGTTTTTATCCGGAGGCTATTCTGCTTTTAAAACCACATCAAATCGGTGGAACATATGAGCTGATGACGATTCTGTTTTTCAGATCTATGGAGTTTGTGAAGCCAATTTCTGCGCTTGATAGAGATTCAGCCATGATGTTGTTGGAGTTGTATTGGAGGGAAAGAATGAATGTCCTTCTTCCCTTCCCCTCTTCTTTCCTCTCTCTCTCCCATCTCTCTGTCAAGGCACCTAACCAGTAAGAGAATTTAAGTTTTCTGAGAACATTTTCTCTTCTTGAAGATGCTGGTTCTGGGAACAGAGGAGAAAGCTCTTTCATTCCCTTCCCATCTTCCACTCTCCTTGTGCTTTCTTTTTTCTCCCTATGCATTTATATAGTGGTGATGAGAGTGGGTAGGAAAGATTCCTCCACTGACCACAGCCCACTCACAAACAGAAAAGGTGGCTGTGGTGTTGTAGTAACCGTAGCAGAAGAGTTGGTTTGAATGAAGAGAGATATGAAGCCCAGACCATCTTTTCTGTTTTCTCCTGGGCCCTTTTGGATACAGTGAATCTGTAAACTTCCCTGAATTAAACTGGCTATTTCCAAGTTAGTGATTTAGCTGTTACATTCTTCTAAGATGGGATTTTCTCCATCAATTATATTGCAAATATTTAATCTAAATGTTTAAAATATCACCTTTGGCTGTCTCTAGGCATACTACATTTAACAGAAAGGGACAATTATTTCTGGCCTTAAAATCGACTATCTGAACCTATATTAGAATATTCCTATAATGCCAACATTGTAATAGGTGAAACACACCTTTTAGTTGGTGGGAAGAAATAAAATTCTGTATGCGGAAAGTTGGATGGCTGGGTAGAGAAGTTACTGTATTTTCCTTTGCAAAAAATATATTTCAGAGTATTTAGTTGTGTGTTCTGGAAAAAGGAACATAGTTTCTGTAAAAGTAAGTCATTGCTATAAGAGTGAGAGCTGGGGGAAAATGCTCCCGCTGGGATCTAACCACTGTTAATATTCATCTAGACTCTTTTCCTATGGATAGATGCATGCTTGCATGCTCAGCCGTGTTTGACTCTTTGAGACCCCATGGACCATAGCCCGCCAGACTCTTCTGCCCATGGAATTTTCCCAGCAAGAATACTGGAGTGGATTGCCGTTTCTTCCTCTGGGGGATCTTCCTGACCCAGGGATCAAACTCGTGTCTCCCGTATCTCCTGCATTGCAGGCAGATTCTTTACCACTGAGCTCCTGGGGAAGCCCCTTTTCCTAAGCATGTATTTTTATATTTTTCAAAAGTCATCCCATGTTACATATACTAGTGTCTGGTCAACTGCTTTTATCACTTAGTAATATTCTGTGGATATGTTTCCATAAGAATATGCAAAAATCTACACCCTATGTTTTATTTATTTTTAAAAGAATTTAATTTATATGTTTACTTTTATTTTTAACTGTGCTGGGGCTTCAGCGCTGTGTGCAGGCTCTTCTCTGGTTGCATCAAGGGGGAGCCAGTCCATTACGGTGCCTGGGCTTCCTGTGGTGGCTTCTCTGGTTGCAAGCTCAGTAGCTGTGGGCTTCCGTAGTTGTGGCTCTTGGGCTATAGAGCAGGGGGTCAGTAGTCGTGGCACACGGGCCTAGCCACTCCGCGGAAAGTGGGGTCTTCCTGGACCATGCATCAACCCATGTTTCCTGCATTGGCAGGTGAATTCTTCACCACTGAGCCTCCAGGGAAGCCTACACGTGCATTCTAAATGGTTACATAGAATCTAGTTGTATCGACGTACCTACACGTGCGTTTTAAATGGTTACATAGAATCTAGTTGTATGACGTCCTATTTTTCACTGTTATCAGTAACAACCAGGGGATTTACATCATTTTAAAAATTTTGGCTTATTATTTTCACAGAATGAACCTTAGAATTCCTGGGTCAAAATATCTACCTAGAATATATGACTATTTCCCTGTTACACAAATTCAAGGAAAATGCTCCTCCAAGCCCAGCCCCTTTCCTCCTCATATTTGCATGTGTTTGTTAAGCTGAGGTTTTACTAAAGATGAATGAGATCCGGGAAGGATAACTCCCCATTAAAAAATAACAACATCAACAACTTCTGTTAGTGATTTTCCTTTGATTTTTCTTCTCTGGTTCCCTACCCTTTCCCTCTGGTATCACTCATTGTCTCCCTTTAGTCTAGTCTCCTTTGCTGTTGTTTAGGCACTAAGTCGTGTCTGACTCATTGCGACCCCATAGACTATAACCCACCAGGCTCCGCTGTCCCTGAGATCCTCCAGGCAAGAATACTTGAGTGGGCTGCCATTTCCTCCTCCAGGGGTCTTTCTAGGGATACAAACCTGCATCTCTTATCTCTTCCACTGGCATGTAGGTTCTTTACCACTAGCACTACCTGGGAAACCGTTAGTCTCCTTTACCTCCTTGATTTCTCAATGTTTCTTTTTCTATTTGAAACCCAGGTGCCTAGTTGTCCTTCAAACATTTAGCAAGTTCTCCTGAAGTATTACCCAGATGGTGTCCTGTTTTAAGCTCTAGGTGTTCAGAAAGGAGCCACTGAACTTTAATCCTCCTACAGAACAATTTAGGGAGAGAATAAGAGGGGGAGAAACCATATGCTAATAACTGGATACAGAGATCTATTTGTTTATTTTGAACCTCTGGCATATTGTTTTACTTGTTGCAACTTTATAGTACATTTTACTATTGGGCAGGGCAACACCCTTAGGAGTATTTGTAAGGGGATCAGTTAAGCAGAGATACAGAGTAAAGATCAGAAGAAAGAAGGAACCTAGAGGGATTTACTGGTAGGGTTTGGAAACTCTTCTGGTTGGCAAAGATTTGAGCACCCAGCGATATTTTCCCAACCTCCTGTGAGGGACCCATTTTGACTACCCATAAAGGAAATCTGAGGCATCCTAAACTTCTGTCAAAGCAAGCTGTTTCCCTCTCTTCTCTGAAAAAAATGGGTGACAACAGCAATCCTTGTGACTAAAATGATAAGGTGGCTCAGATGGTAAAGCACCTGCCCTATGTGGGAGACCTGGGTTCAGTCCCTCCATTGGGAAGATCTCCTGGAGAAGGAAATGGCAACCCACTCCAGTATTCTTGCCTAGAAAATCCCATGGACAGAGGAGCCTGGAAGGCTACAGTCCATGGGGTCGCAAAGAGTTGGACATGACTGAGTGCCTTTACTCACTCACTCACTGGAATGGGCAAGAACATTAGCCAGAATAGCAATCAAATTGAATTGCGACATCCTCAGCGTGGTGCACGGAGGCAAGGCTGATCAAGATGAGAAGAAAAATCATCCAGTTATTCAGACCAGGGCTAACCTGGTTCCCTGAACGTAACCCAAGTATGAAAACTCACATTTCCTAGGCAGCTTTTCCTTTCAGTTTGATTCCTAGCAAGTTCTATTTCCTCCTAAAATTCAAATAAATATTGAGTTTTTATTGTTACTATTGATGTATAATTTGTTAGGTAGCATCTTCCCACTCTTGAGTTTTAACTTACTACTGTACTTCCTAGCCTAAGTAGAAATTGATTTCGGAAAATCAAAGGATACAATTCTGTTGAATGATTTTCATTTTACGATGATAGTGTGGTAGTAAATGAGGACATTAGAATAAACATCACGAGGTCCTGGCTGAGAGTATCAATAGTATTTTTTAAATAGCTACTAGAATTATTGAGTTTTCCATTTTATACAACCATTTGTGATTATGCTGGAGTGAGCAGAAAAGAGGAAGATCTGGTAATATGCATTATTTTTTGATGCATTAAGGAGGCACTTTGGATTCAGAATTGAAGCATTTGGTGTTAGATACAGTCTTACGAGCTGTGTTTCCTCAGTATGCCATTTCTCTTCTGAGAATCTCAGTTGTTCTGTCTATAAAATAGGGAAAACAAGACCTGCTTTTCTCATATACTTTAGGTTGTTCAATGGACTTAAAAAGATAAAGCATGATCAGTGTTAACAGACTATTTTAGAGATTATGCCTATAAAATGCCAAGCAATTATCTAGGTTCACAAAACATCGGTGACATTCCTTCTGAGTGGTACTTTTGAAATAATTCCTTTGTTCTTGTTGTTCAGTTGCCATGTCATGTCTGACTCTTGGTGACCCCATGGACTGCAGCACATTAGGCTTCTCTATCTCTCACGATCTCCTGGAGTTTGCCCAAGTTCATGTCTGTTGAATTGGTGATGCCATCCAACCGATCGGCATTAAATAATTCATTTAACCCACTAATTAATTCTTGGATCTGATTAAAACAGCCTCAGTCCACCCTGCCTTACGATTTGTAGTGTTGCTAATATCATGAGTAGATGTAGGCTCTTCTCTAGGTTTGTTAGTTTGTTTTTCAGAGAATAATCAGTTGCCCTTTGGTATCTGGGCATGGTACAGATTGAAGTGAGGTTGCTCAGTCGTGTCCGACTCTTTGTGACCCCATGGACTGTGATTCCTAAACCTGGATCTTCATCCGACTCACAGGAACTTTAAAAAATGCTGATTCCAAGTTCTCAAACAGAATCCTCAGAGCCTTCAGTCCCCGCTTCTGTTTCTAACTAGTCCTCCAGTGCTTCGGATACACAGCAGGCCTGGTGTGGAAAACAGGAGGTGAAGGTTCCAGTTCTTGCTCTGGGACTAGTTGAGTCTTTCTGGGTCTCACTTTTGTCATCAGTAAGATAACTGAGTTTTTAAGCTGTAATCAAAATTCAAGAGTAGCAGAGCTTCAGCTACTTCAGATCTGTAAGCAGTGAAGCATTTAAGGCAACCTGAGGATCTGAACTGTCCTGAGAGCCCTTCATTGATTTTGCTTAGTATTAGGGATTTTGAACGCTTCTGTCTGCAATGAGTTCCATAGCTAAAGAAATTTGGAACCCACTAAGCATCTACTTCATGATGGTGTGATCACTCACCAGATGTGTATAAGAGACAGACATATACTAGTNCCTCTCTCCCATCTCTCTGTCAAGGCACCTAACCAGTAAGAGAATTTAAGTTTTCTGAGAACATTTTCTCTTCTTGAAGATGCTGGTTCTGGGAACAGAGGAGAAAGCTCTTTCATTCCCTTCCCATCTTCCACTCTCCTTGTGCTTTCTTTTTTCTCCCTATGCATTTATATAGTGGTGATGAGAGTGGGTAGGAAAGATTCCTCCACTGACCACAGCCCACTCACAAACAGAAAAGGTGGCTGTGGTGTTGTAGTAACCGTAGCAGAAGAGTTGGTTTGAATGAAGAGAGATATGAAGCCCAGACCATCTTTTCTGTTTTCTCCTGGGCCCTTTTGGATACAGTGAATCTGTAAACTTCCCTGAATTAAACTGGCTATTTCCAAGTTAGTGATTTAGCTGTTACATTCTTCTAAGATGGGATTTTCTCCATCAATTATATTGCAAATATTTAATCTAAATGTTTAAAATATCACCTTTGGCTGTCTCTAGGCATACTACATTTAACAGAAAGGGACAATTATTTCTGGCCTTAAAATCGACTATCTGAACCTATATTAGAATATTCCTATAATGCCAACATTGTAATAGGTGAAACACACCTTTTAGTTGGTGGGAAGAAATAAAATTCTGTATGCGGAAAGTTGGATGGCTGGGTAGAGAAGTTACTGTATTTTCCTTTGCAAAAAATATATTTCAGAGTATTTAGTTGTGTGTTCTGGAAAAAGGAACATAGTTTCTGTAAAAGTAAGTCATTGCTATAAGAGTGAGAGCTGGGGGAAAATGCTCCCGCTGGGATCTAACCACTGTTAATATTCATCTAGACTCTTTTCCTATGGATAGATGCATGCTTGCATGCTCAGCCGTGTTTGACTCTTTGAGACCCCATGGACCATAGCCCGCCAGACTCTTCTGCCCATGGAATTTTCCCAGCAAGAATACTGGAGTGGATTGCCGTTTCTTCCTCTGGGGGATCTTCCTGACCCAGGGATCAAACTCGTGTCTCCCGTATCTCCTGCATTGCAGGCAGATTCTTTACCACTGAGCTCCTGGGGAAGCCCCTTTTCCTAAGCATGTATTTTTATATTTTTCAAAAGTCATCCCATGTTACATATACTAGTGTCTGGTCAACTGCTTTTATCACTTAGTAATATTCTGTGGATATGTTTCCATAAGAATATGCAAAAATCTACACCCTATGTTTTATTTATTTTTAAAAGAATTTAATTTATATGTTTACTTTTATTTTTAACTGTGCTGGGGCTTCAGCGCTGTGTGCAGGCTCTTCTCTGGTTGCATCAAGGGGGAGCCAGTCCATTACGGTGCCTGGGCTTCCTGTGGTGGCTTCTCTGGTTGCAAGCTCAGTAGCTGTGGGCTTCCGTAGTTGTGGCTCTTGGGCTATAGAGCAGGGGGTCAGTAGTCGTGGCACACGGGCCTAGCCACTCCGCGGAAAGTGGGGTCTTCCTGGACCATGCATCAACCCATGTTTCCTGCATTGGCAGGTGAATTCTTCACCACTGAGCCTCCAGGGAAGCCTACACGTGCATTCTAAATGGTTACATAGAATCTAGTTGTATCGACGTACCTACACGTGCGTTTTAAATGGTTACATAGAATCTAGTTGTATGACGTCCTATTTTTCACTGTTATCAGTAACAACCAGGGGATTTACATCATTTTAAAAATTTTGGCTTATTATTTTCACAGAATGAACCTTAGAATTCCTGGGTCAAAATATCTACCTAGAATATATGACTATTTCCCTGTTACACAAATTCAAGGAAAATGCTCCTCCAAGCCCAGCCCCTTTCCTCCTCATATTTGCATGTGTTTGTTAAGCTGAGGTTTTACTAAAGATGAATGAGATCCGGGAAGGATAACTCCCCATTAAAAAATAACAACATCAACAACTTCTGTTAGTGATTTTCCTTTGATTTTTCTTCTCTGGTTCCCTACCCTTTCCCTCTGGTATCACTCATTGTCTCCCTTTAGTCTAGTCTCCTTTGCTGTTGTTTAGGCACTAAGTCGTGTCTGACTCATTGCGACCCCATAGACTATAACCCACCAGGCTCCGCTGTCCCTGAGATCCTCCAGGCAAGAATACTTGAGTGGGCTGCCATTTCCTCCTCCAGGGGTCTTTCTAGGGATACAAACCTGCATCTCTTATCTCTTCCACTGGCATGTAGGTTCTTTACCACTAGCACTACCTGGGAAACCGTTAGTCTCCTTTACCTCCTTGATTTCTCAATGTTTCTTTTTCTATTTGAAACCCAGGTGCCTAGTTGTCCTTCAAACATTTAGCAAGTTCTCCTGAAGTATTACCCAGATGGTGTCCTGTTTTAAGCTCTAGGTGTTCAGAAAGGAGCCACTGAACTTTAATCCTCCTACAGAACAATTTAGGGAGAGAATAAGAGGGGGAGAAACCATATGCTAATAACTGGATACAGAGATCTATTTGTTTATTTTGAACCTCTGGCATATTGTTTTACTTGTTGCAACTTTATAGTACATTTTACTATTGGGCAGGGCAACACCCTTAGGAGTATTTGTAAGGGGATCAGTTAAGCAGAGATACAGAGTAAAGATCAGAAGAAAGACTATTTGTTTATTTTGAACCTCTGGCATATTGTTTTACTTGTTGCAACTTTATAGTACATTTTACTATTGGGCAGGGCAACACCCTTAGGAGTATTTGTAAGGGGATCAGTTAAGCAGAGATACAGAGTAAAGATCAGAAGAAAGAAGGAACCTAGAGGGATTTACTGGTAGGGTTTGGAAACTCTTCTGGTTGGCAAAGATTTGAGCACCCAGTGATATTTTCCCAACCTCCTGTGAGGGACCCATTTTGACTACCCATAAAGGAAATCTGAGGCATCCTAAACTTCTGTCAAAGCAAGCTGTTTCCCTCTCTTCTCTGAAAAAAATGGGTGACAACAGCAATCCTTGTGACTAAAATGATAAGGTGGCTCAGATGGTAAAGCACCTGCCCTATGTGGGAGACCTGGGTTCAGTCCCTCCATTGGGAAGATCTCCTGGAGAAGGAAATGGCAACCCACTCCAGTATTCTTGCCTGGAAAATCCCATGGACAGAGGAGCCTGGAAGGCTACAGTCCATGGGGTCGCAAAGAGTTGGACATGACTGAGTGCCTTTACTCACTCACTCACTGGAATGGGCAAGAACATTAGCCAGAATAACAATCAAATTGAATTGCGACATCCTCAGCGTAGTGCACGGAGGCAAGGCTGATCAAGATGAGAAGAAAAATCATCCAGTTATTCAGACCAGGGCTAACTTGGTTCCCTGAACGTAACCCAAGTATGAAAACTCACATTTCCTAGGCAGATTTTCCTTTCAGTTTGATTCCTAGCAAGTTCTATTTCCTCCTAAAATTCAAATAAATATTGAGTTTTTATTGTTACTATTGATGTATAATTTGTTAGGTAGCATCTTCCCACTCTTGAGTTTTAACTTACTACTGTACTTCCTAGCCTANAAACTCACATTTCCTAGGCAGCTTTTCCTTTCAGTTTGATTCCTAGCAAGTTCTATTTCCTCCTAAAATTCAAATAAATATTGAGTTTTTATTGTTACTATTGATGTATAATTTGTTAGGTAGCATCTTCCCACTCTTGAGTTTTAACTTACTACTGTACTTCCTAGCCTAAGTAGAAATTGATTTCGGAAAATCAAAGGATACAATTCTGTTGAATGATTTTCATTTTACGATGATAGTGTGGTAGTAAATGAGGACATTAGAATAAACATCACGAGGTCCTGGCTGAGAGTATCAATAGTATTTTTTAAATAGCTACTAGAATTATTGAGTTTTCCATTTTATACAACCATTTGTGATTATGCTGGAGTGAGCAGAAAAGAGGAAGATCTGGTAATATGCATTATTTTTTGATGCATTAAGGAGGCACTTTGGATTCAGAATTGAAGCATTTGGTGTTAGATACAGTCTTACGAGCTGTGTTTCCTCAGTATGCCATTTCTCTTCTGAGAATCTCAGTTGTTCTGTCTATAAAATAGGGAAAACAAGACCTGCTTTTCTCATATACTTTAGGTTGTTCAATGGACTTAAAAAGATAAAGCATGATCAGTGTTAACAGACTATTTTAGAGATTATGCCTATAAAATGCCAAGCAATTATCTAGGTTCACAAAACATCGGTGACATTCCTTCTGAGTGGTACTTTTGAAANAATCTCAGTTGTTCTGTCTATAAAATAGGGAAAACAAGACCTGCTTTTCTCATATACTTTAGGTTGTTCAATGGACTTAAAAAGATAAAGCATGATCAGTGTTAACAGACTATTTTAGAGATTATGCCTATAAAATGCCAAGCAATTATCTAGGTTCACAAAACATCGGTGACATTCCTTCTGAGTGGTACTTTTGAAATAATTCCTTTGTTCTTGTTGTTCAGTTGCCATGTCATGTCTGACTCTTGGTGACCCCATGGACTGCAGCACATTAGGCTTCTCTATCTCTCACGATCTCCTGGAGTTTGCCCAAGTTCATGTCTGTTGAATTGGTGATGCCATCCAACCGATCGGCATTAAATAATTCATTTAACCCACTAATTAATTCTTGGATCTGATTAAAACAGCCTCAGTCCACCCTGCCTTACGATTTGTAGTGTTGCTAATATCATGAGTAGATGTAGGCTCTTCTCTAGGTTTGTTAGTTTGTTTTTCAGAGAATAATCAGTTGCCCTTTGGTATCTGGGCATGGTACAGATTGAAGTGAGGTTGCTCAGTCGTGTCCGACTCTTTGTGACCCCATGGACTGTGATTCCTAAACCTGGATCTTCATCCGACTCACAGGAACTTTAAAAAATGCTGATTCCAAGTTCTCAAACAGAATCCTCAGAGCCTTCAGTCCCCGCTTCTGTTTCTAACTAGTCCTCCAGTGCTTCGGATACACAGCAGGCCTGGTGTGGAAAACAGGAGGTGAAGGTTCCAGTTCTTGCTCTGGGACTAGTTGAGTCTTTCTGGGTCTCACTTTTGTCATCAGTAAGATAACTGAGTTTTTAAGCTGTAATCAAAATTCAAGAGTAGCAGAGCTTCAGCTACTTCAGATCTGTAAGCAGTGAAGCATTTAAGGCAACCTGAGGATCTGAACTGTCCTGAGAGCCCTTCATTGATTTTGCTTAGTATTAGGGATTTTGAACGCTTCTGTCTGCAATGAGTTCCATAGCTAAAGAAATTTGGAACCCACTAAGCATCTACTTCATGATGGTGTGATCACTCACCTAGAGCTAGACATCCTGAAATGTGAAGTCAAATGAGCCTTAGAAAGCATCACTATGAACAAAGCTAGTGGAGGTGATGGAATTCCCGTTGAGCTGTTTCAAATCCTGAAAGATGATGCTGTGAAAGTGCTGCACTCAATATGCCAGCAAATTTGGAAAACTCAGCAGTGGCCACAGGACTGCAAAGGGTCAGTTTTCATTCCAATCCCAAAGAAAGGCAATGCCAAAGAATGCTCAAACTATTGCACAATTGCACTCATCTCACACGCTAGTAAGTAATGCTCAAAATTCTGCAAGCCAGGCTTCAGCAGTATGTGAACCATGAACTTCCAGATGTTCAAGCTGGTTTTAGAAAAGGCAGAGGAACCAGAGATCAAAATGCCAATATCCACTGGGTCATCAAAAAAGCAAGAGAGTTCCAGAAAAACATCTATTTCTGCTTTATTGACTATGCCAAATCCTTTGACTGTAGATGTGTATAAGAGACAGTTTTATGTGTGTGTGTGTTTATGTGTGCTTTTCAGTAGGTCCTTGTTGGTTATCTATTTTATAGCAATGTGTACATGTTAATCCCCAAATCCTTATTTGTCCCCCATCACTGCCCTGTCATAGTTTTCTTATCTGTTTATTTGTTTGCGTGTTTATCATCTGCCACCTCCTATTGGAACGAAAATTCATGAGGGCAGAACTCTTTCTTGTCCTTAACTCTAGTTCCAGCCCCTAGAACAATGCTTGGAATATAATAAATTATCNCATGGAACAACAGACTGGTTCCAAATAGGAAAAGGAGTACGTCAAGGCTGGATATTGTCACCCTGCTTATTTAACTTATATGCAGAGTACATCATGAGAAACACTGGGCTGGAAGAAGCACAAGCTGGAATCAAGATTGCTGGGAGAAATATAAATCACCTCAGATATGCAGATGATACCACCCTTATGGCAGAAAGTGAAGAGGAACTAAAGAACCTCTTGATGAAAGTGAAAGAGGACAGTGAAAAACTTGTCTTAAGGCTCAATATTCAGAAAACTAAAATCATGGCATCTGGTCCGATCACTTCATGGGAAATAGATGGGGAAACAGTGGAAACAGTGTCAGACTTTATTTTTTTGGGCTCCAAAATCACTGCAGATGGTGACTGCAGCCATGAAATTAGAAGACGCTTACTCCTTGGAAGAAAAGTTATGACCAACCTAGATAGTATATTGAAAAGCAGAGATATTACTTTACCAACAAAGGTCTGTCTAGTCAAGGCTATGGTTTTTCCAGTGGTCATGTATGGATGTGAGAGTTGGACTTTGAAGAAAGCTGAGAGCCGGAGAATTGATGCTTTTGAACTGTGGTGTTGGAGAAGACTCTTGAGAGTCCCTTAGACTGCAAGCAGATCCAACCAGTCCATCCTAAAGGAGATCAGTCGTGGGTGTTCTTTGAAAGGACTAGATACTAAAGCTGAAACTCCAATACTTTGGCCACCTCATGCAAAGAGCTGATTCATTGGAAAAGACTCTGATGCTGGGAGGGACTGGGGGCAGGAGGAGAGGGGGATGACAGAGGATGAGATGTTTGGATGGCATCACTGACTCGATGGACATGATTTTGAGTGACCTCTGGGAGTTGGTGATGGACAGGGAGGCCTGGCATGCTGCAGTCCACGGGGTCACAAAAAGTCAGACACGACTGAGTAATTGGACTGAACTGAAGCATCTACGACCTCTACATTACCTTCTTACTCTGACAATCTTTGGTCATATGTTCCATAGTTAAAATGCTCTCGGAAAAGGTGGTATAAAACTTCTTTCTTTTTTTTCATGCTCTAGTTATTAAACGTCAGCACAAATCTCAGTAAGGTTGAGACCAACTTTTAGGATAATTTGGATCTTCAAAGAATACTCTTTTGCCTCCTTGAAAAAGTTATGTTAAAGCAATTAAATGCTATTTGAAGGAAAGAAAAAGTGCACACTGACTACTGAATAACAGGAATGGTGTTAAAAGACGAAACAATTCCTCACCCTGGGATCAAAGCCAGAGAGAGGCAGAGTGATTATGTATAGGGGGTAAGCGGAGAGGGGAAGAGAGGGAGGTGTTAGAATGGCCTCGGCTCAATTAAAGATGTGAATGTGCAGTTTGAGGATAGTCTTCTGAATTCAGAACAATAGTTGGCAATGGAAACACGAGCGAGATCTCCCAGTGAAAGAAACCCTTGATTATGCGTCTCTACTCAGACAAGGGGCCACGTAAAGGAACAAAACAAACAAGTGGACATAATTGTTTGCCATTCAAGGGAGCCACACAGGCTCCTCGGCATATGGTGTGGGGGAGATTCTGGAATGCACAGGCGATCTCACTGGGAACGACTATTCTTGTTCCAGAGACCTGCAAACCAGACGAGAATGGAGCCAACTGAAGTATGAAGTGAATTGTAGCCTCCATTTTTGATTTGTAATCTTATTTCTCAACTTCACTGCCCAAGTCATTCGCTAAACTTGGCTCCAAAAGACAATTATTGTTTCCAAAACTCAAATCTCTCCCACAGAGGGCAAGGATATGCCATTCTGGCACAGTGGAGGAGACTCTGGTTCAACTCCTGGNTTTGGAATCTTATTTCTCAACTTCACTGCCCAAGTCATTCGCTAAACTTGGCTCCAAAAGACAATTATTGTTTCCAAAACTCAAATCTCTCCCACAGAGGGCAAGGATATGCCATTCTGGCACAGTGGAGGAGACTCTGGTTCAACTCCTGGGTTGGGAAGATCCCCTGGAGTAAGAAATGTCAACCTACTCCAGTATTGTCGCCTGGAAAATTCCATGGACAGTGGTGCCTGGTGGGCTACAGTCCATGGGGCTGCAGAGTCAGACATGACTGAGCACACACACATTCAGGAAAAACAACAACAAAAGGTGTTTAAATGCCATTCCTGAAGATATTTGTGAAACCATGCTACAGATGCAAAGCTCCTTTGAGTAACACTGGGACTACGTGCATTGCTGGGCACCTGTGATGCCTGGTCCTCTGTTCCCCTGATGGTGGACTTTTCAGAGAACGGTGAAGCTTGCGTTGTAGCATATGGGGGCCTGCACAGGTCTGTGGGACTTTTGGGTTTAGATGGAAGCAGTCACGGAGCATCATGTTCTCCGGGTGCAGGGAGGAGAACAGAATGTATGTGTGTGTTAAGTCACTTTCAGT
>SJYX01004574.1:0-26037 GCA_006410675.1 Oreotragus oreotragus | reverse complement strand
GGGTCACAAAGAGTTGGACATGACTGAGCAACTGAACTGAACTGAACTGAAACCAGGTTCTCTTCATGTAAAGTCTACCAAGAAGGGCAAACGGAAAGCATGACCAGAAGCAGTGTCCTCGTTGCTTTTTCCTTTTCACCTTTACTCTCAAAGGTCTCATGTTCCAAGATGCGATCAAGGCACAGCAAATCCCAGCAGTCTCCACGCTCTTCCGCACCAGAACAAACCGAAGGGAATGGGCAAAGAACAGGGAAGCAGGACCAAAGCTGATGATGAGTGACTGGCTCCTGTCCCTCCTCCCACCAGCTCCCACTCCTTTGCACCCAGGAACACCTTCTTGAGGCCTGGGAAGTAGGGAGCAGGGAGTCCAGGGCACTAGAAACCTTTCTGTTAAAAAGCTGAGTCTTGTCCTTTGAAAATGGGAAATGGTTTCAAAAGAAACCACCTTTCTGGCAGAAATCAAAGAAGAACTAAAGAGCTTCTTGATGAAAGTGAAACAGGAGAGTGAAAAGGGTGGTGGAAAGAATGGTTTCACACTTCCATCAGGGTCAGACTGGAGAGCCTACAACCTTAACAGAACTTTAGAATTTCAGAGCCAAATGGATTTGTCCAGTTTGATTTTTCCAGGGAGGGATGGAAGGCCCAGGGAGACACAGTGACTTCCGGCATGTACCACAGCACCCACCTTGTGCTATACCTGGAGATACAGTGGGGATCTGACAGGTGGGCTGTAGAGAAATAAAAGTGGGCAGGCTCAGAACCCGAAGTCTTTGTTCCTTTTATTAGGAGGCAATTACTTTTGTTTCACTCACACATCATCTTGGTGGTTTAGTTGCTAAGTTGTGTCCAACCCTTGCGACGTCATGAACTATAGCCTGCCAGGCTCCTCTGTTCATGGGATTCTCCAGGTGAGAATACTGGAGTGGGTTGCCATTTCCTTCTCCAGGGAATCTTTCCCACCCAGGAATCAAACCTGGGTCTCTTGCGTTGCAGGCAGTTTCTTTACCAACTGAGCTACGATCAGACTCAGGATCAGAATTCTTTGTTCCTTTTAGAAGGAGGCAGTTACTGTTGTTTCACTCACACGTCATCTTGTAGGTGGGAAAAAGTCTTTAAAAACCAAATTTGGTCATTCATAGTTGAATCTCTGTTACCTGCTTAGTGGAGAAGATCAATGAATGCAGTTTGATGGAAAAGAAGAGGCTGAGGCTGTAAGTGAGAGGGGAGGAGTCAGAAGACCGAGGTCAAGTCCCAGATACATCATATGTACCATGAACGGTAGGACTTAAATTACATGATAAGGCTAACGTTCTGGAGCTTCATGATTGCACAACAACATTAGTTAGGACGTAGTTTCTGCTGTCTTAAACAGAAGTAAAAAAAAAATGGTGGGCAAAGGTAGCCATGTTTGTACCTAACAAACACGTAGCCATGTTTCCCATCAGGGGCCACAGACTGAAACAGGTGTGGACAGCTGACCTAGGCTGGGCCCTCACCTGCTTTCTCTCGGGTGTTCAGAGCTGTAGCTGAGAGACTCCTGCTAGTTGGGGGCCATTTGCTTGAGCTTGAGTGTTATCAACTCAGAAGTGGTGAGCACCATGTTTTGTCATTTGTGGGGGGAGTCAGAGAAAGGCAGTCCTCAGAGAAGGACGGACAGGGTTTGGAGAGAGCAGCTCCCGAACCTGTAGGGCCTGGGAGAGAAACTGGGAGCTGGCGGCTGATTCCTGTTGGGGCCACAGTTTCACATAAGGCTGAGATGCATTCACTCCTGTTGAGTTTATTAAAAATACATCATGTATTTATGGAAAAAGCTTTTTTTTTTTTTTTAAAAAACCAACTTCTAATCTGACCAGTTTTCTTTCTTTTTTAAAAATCAAATCTTAAAATCTCATGTATCATTTTAGCAGCTAATGGCTTGCAAATTTCAATTTTCTGCTCATCAGTAAGAGTGACAACTCAGAAGGGACTATATAAATTGATTCACCTAGCCAAACTTATCCAAAGTGGGGAAGCTAAATAGGTCAGTCAATGGAAACCGTAAACCACGGTGTCTTTTCCCAAATAAAACAGCAAGAAATCCACATAGGAAGGGATGAAGTGCAGTGCATTTGTTCAGAAGGGAGACTGAAAACAACCCCTCTTTATTTTTAAATATCTCCCTCTCTAACTCCAGGGAATGTGGTTTTGAAAAAGATCATATATGTGGGTCTTAGAGGACAGAACTCACTCTACATTTATAACTTGACTTCAAAGAAAAAAAAAAAAGATAGGCAAATCATCAACTTGCTTAAATAAAATTTAAGAGTGGAAATTCAGATGAGGAATAGAGTCCACGCTGTGAAACTCCCCATATGAAATATGAAATCCACTAATAGAAATATGTTAGTGTAAGAGTTCCACTACGGGGAAGGCAGTGGCACCCCACCCCAGTACTCTTGCCTGGAAAATCCAATGGACGGAGTAGCCTGGTGGGCTGCAGTCCATGGGGTCGCTAACAGTCGGACAGACTGAGCGACTTCACTTTCACTTTTCTCTTTCATGCATTGGAGAAGGAAATGGCAACCCACTCCAGTATTCTTGCCTGGAGAATCCCAGGGATGGGGGAGCCTGGTGGGCTGCCGTCTATGGGGTCACACAGAGTCGGACACAACTGAAGTGACTTAGCAGCAGCAGCAAGAGTTCCACTAACTGGAACCTAATTAATCAGAGCTTTCAATGATTATCATTCTTGAAACCTTAAATCAGGGATATAATAAAACAAATGAAGTCCTTGGGAGTGTCGTAACTTTAGACTTAAAAATTGTTTTTACTTCCAATACTTATCTAGAGCCAAGGAATTGACTAAACACTTGCATTTTAGAGCTAGTAAGACCTTAAAGGTGGTCAGGTGTATGGGTTTTCATCCTTAGCTGCATATTACAGCCCCTTGGGGAACTTTTAAAAATCTGGATGTTCAGGTTGTACCCCATACCAATTAAATTTAAATCACTGGTTGGGGGGGATACTGGGCATCCGTAGTGTAAAAAAATCTCCAGGTGATTCCAGTGGGCAGTCAAGTTGGAAAACCAGAGATCTTCTTCTGTAACTGTCCCTCGAAAGGAAGTGATCGAGTCAGATTGCCAGTGGATGCAGAACCAGGACTATCATCAGGACTTTCCAAACTAGTGCGACCTCTTCCCCATTTAGCCACACAGGCTTCCAGCTTCACAGGGAACCCCACTCTGACTGCTAAGCTAGTGCTCCTGAGACTTTGATGTGTCTCCCAGCCACCAGAGGTCTTATGAAACCCAGGTGGTGCCGAGGCTGCTGGCCCGGGCACCACACTTGGAGATCCCTTGCTGTAAGCGCCTGTAGGGCTCTCCCTTCACCTGCAGGCATACCTGCCGAGCACCCAGGGCAGAGATTTGGACTCTTCTCATCCTCACTCCAGTATACAGTTACTGTATGTTGCAGTAGCTCCTGGTTCCTCCAAAAGCCTGCTCTGTGAAGCTGCTCTGCTCACTCAGAACCCAAGAACCATCCACAGACGAGGTGTCTTTTCATGGCAAGGGATTCTATAGCCGGTGTGCTTTGCTGAACTGCAACATTTGGCTGCATCATTCCAGAGCAGGGTTTTTCCCTTTGTTAGCTTATCCCCAAGAGAGTGAAAGATGTGCTTCATAATGGGCAGCACCAAGGAGGTTAAAGTTCATTGTCAAGGACCATTCGTTAGGCAGGATGAGTGCCTGAGCTCCGCTTATCAGCCTACACATGTGGCCCGTGATGGAAAAACTGACAGGCGGTAGAACAAAACCCGGGCACCTGCGGAAATCCAGGCCTAATCCCATCCCATAAAACAAAGTGGAAGAGAAGTGAAAACGGTCGAAACCTGAAAGCAGATGGCTGAGTTCCTTCACACTGGGCTGTGAAGGGGGACCTTCGTGACAGTGTATTTATGGGTTTGGGGAAACCTGACAAGGTGTTACTGTAAATGCCAGAAATACACAGAACAGTGATTTTGTTATTTGAACACATCTCACGGTGACTGCAGCTTTGGGAAGATGGAGAAAGATAGCCGCTCTGTCTGATGTGCATGTGCAAGTTAGTTTAGCTCATGTTACTATAAGCAAGACTGACTGGGTGGATGGTGAAAAGGGCTGCCAAGGGAAAGTCCTTGCAAACGCAAGTAGAGGCAAGGCGACCATTTGGTTCCCAAGGGAGTCAATGTGGGCGTTTTGGAAAGGGGGCTTGGAAGTTTGGACTGTAGTGTTCTCCTAAAGAGCTGCTCAAACCAACTTGGGTCCAAAAGGCCACCAACTAAAGCAAGTGTATTGTGACTATTCCTGTTCCAGGGCATTTCGCTGTTCTATGAGGCCGCAATGTTGTAATATTTTTGCATTGTGCATTTTAGGATCAGTACCTAGAGCAATGCTGCGTTCTTTGTATAGGTATCAAACAGTGATTAATATCATCACTGGTCAACCGACAATTCCTCATCTTTTAAGGTTCTATCCTTGCCCCTGCCCTGACCCATAGAGACCTTTTGCTAGATAAAAGGAATTTTTTAATAGGCAAAGCAGTAGCGAACTGGACATTTGAAAGCTATTCTCTCTGAAAAAAAAAAAAGTTCCATATGTATTATTTAGAAATCCATTTTTTAAAATCCAAAGAGCCCTTTCTAATTGCAGTGCTGAAACAAGCCTTCAGAACTGTGGCTGGGGGGGAGGGCGGCCCTTTGTCTTCCATCCGAAGAACACGTGCTCCCTGTTTCAAAGTGGGTGAATCAAGCAGGAAGATTTTCAATTGCTGTTTAAACCAAGTGGACCCCTCGGATTTTCCTGGAGCTTGTCGGAATTCTATTTCTGGGAAACTGCATTGTGATAGAGAAAGACAGGGAGGGGGGCAGAGAGGAATCAGAATGAGAAACATGCAAAGGGAAAACAGATGTCTGGAAGTCACATGCTGGGCCCCTCGTGTGCAGTGTGTTCGGGTAAACGGGGCCGAGTGTGGAGCAGCAGAGCTGGACATGAAGAGAGTCCGTGAAAGGAAGGAGGCAGTGGTCCTGAAACTCCCTGCTTGGGGATGCTCCACCTGCCATGTCCCAGACTTCAGGCAGAAACCACAGCTGCCTTCCCACCTGGGGGAGGTGGTGGGGCTAGCAGTGTGTCCTTCTGATGGAAAGGAGTGAAGGCCCCCTCACTTCCCAGCCTATTCCCCACAGAGTTCTTCCGGGCCCCAGAATTCCCCTGGCACAGGCTGGTCCTCCAGTGAGACTCTGCCCCCTTTTAGGCAGTGCCCTTCGCCTGAGATTACCTTGCCTGCTTCCACTGTTGAAATTCCCAACTGTTCCCAAATGCATCCTGTCCCTTCATAAGAGGCTCCCTGCCAAGTGGCAGATGCTAGGCTCAGTGAAGCCAGCAGCGGCTCTCCGTGCAGACCTGCTGTTCTCAACAAGCGGTCCCTGGAAACTTGTGTGTGTGTTCAGTCTCTAAGCTGTGTCCAGCTCTTTGCGACCCCGTGGACTACAGCACGCCAGGCTTCTTTGTCCTTCACTGTCTCCTGGAGTGTGCTCAAACTCATGTCCATTGAGTCAGTGATGCTATCGAAATTCTTAGACCCTGGATCTGCCCTGAGAGTGGGCCAGCACCTTCTGATTTTGGAAGCCCTTCAGATGACTCATGCTGAGGTTTGAGAGCCACTGTTGTAGACTCTTAAGAGCCATTCTTGTGTTGGAGCAGAGAAGGTCATCTCCGTGGACAGAGGTGAATTTCTTGGTGGGAATTTGGGGAACTGTGGCAAGTCAGTGGGAGAGGTAGAACTTAGGGGTGCAGCTGGCCCCCCTTTAGGGCTTTAGGTGGCTCCCTGCTTTGCCCACACTGGAGACCCACCCTTGTCCATGTTTGCAGAGTTGGCCTTGGGTAGGTGGTGTTACTGCTGCTATTCTCGCCTTAAGGGAGCAGATGGCTCGGCCCACCCCTTCCCGTCTCTCCTCTTTATTATCCAGCAGGGTTTGAATGCATCTTCTGTTGGGGCTGTCTTTTCTTTTCTGGAGTGGTTCTCACTCTTCCCTGACGCTGTACCAGCACACACACACACACACACACACTGACACACACACGCACACACGCACACACACACAGGGCATCCCTACATGCTCTTTCTTCTCTCCTGGGAGATGAGCCCACGAGAGGCAGGCAGCAGAGTTTCTTTGATGAAAACTCTGTAAATATTGCTCACAGAGCTGCTTTCCACATGTTCTGGCTGTAGAATTTCCAATTGCAGATTAAATAGTGCATGTGTCTATTTAAATTAACTCCTCCTTGCCTTCAGACCTATACAGTGTTTCTGACCTCTGCTTGCTGCCTGCATGCCAATGCTGATTTAAGAGGCGTATTTAGCTGAGTCTTTGGCTGGACTCCTCTGGCCCATGATGATCCCTCTGTCTTTGAGAACTGGGGTTGGGGTTTGGGTTTTTGGTTTTAAGGGCCAAGCTTCCATTGGGTCACCTGTACATTCTGGGTCTTTTTATACGTGTAAATAGAGGAGGCTGACTATACCCTCTTTTCACACCCCTGTCCCTGGCAGGAGAAAACACAATGTAATCCTGACCTTTCTAGAATGATCAATCCCAGTAATCAAGGGACAGCCTTTAAAAGGTACAAAGGCTTCTCTCCTGAATTTTTCTCCCAGGATGGAGCTGAGAAGAACCGCCGTGCCCCCTGGCCCATATTACATTTTGCGGGGGATCATGCTAGGAAAGGATTAAGTTTCTAGGAACTTTACCTGGCTTTCTCCTGTGTTATCATTCCCTGATGCAATTTGTCTCAATGCTTCAGTAAAGAACTTCATAAATACCTGTCCAGCCCTGTGTCAAAATTTTGGGGAGACTGAATAAACAGCGGGTAAAGGGGTAGGGGACTCCTTGCTGATTTCAGTGAGGAGGGCCCATCCTAACTGTTGAATGACCTACATTCAAGCTTAGAGGTGGCCCTAGGAGGAGCTGGAGAAAGACTGAAGGTGGGGAGGAGAGCTTCTCAGTGGGAAATGCGAGAGGAGCAGCCCAGGTGGCCTATGGGTCATGGATCTCTGGGTCCTGAGGGAACAATTGCCTGGAAATCCAGGCAGAGCCATAGCTCCAGCCTCAAGGAGGGTGGGATTGGAGGCTGGACCCAGAGTTCCCAAGGTTGCTTTGGGGACCGCAAGGGTTTGTGAACTCGGCCCTTTGTCCCATCACTTATTTCAGGGACTCCTCTCTCCACTTGTCTGCTCCTTAGCTGCTTTCTCTATCAGCCGTTCTCCCCAGCATTCACTCTGAATAGCTTTGTTTACCCCTCTAGATCCATTTTCCATTCTTCCCTACCCTGCTTTGTGGACTTCCCTGGTGGCTCAGCACTTAAAAAACAGAACAGAACACAACTATCCACGTGCGACGCAGGAGACTTGAGTTCGGTCCCTGGGCTGGGAAGATCCCCTGGAGAAGGAAATGGTACGCATTTCACTCCAGTATTCTTGCCTGGAAAACCCCATGGACAGAGGAGCCCGCCGGGCTACAGTCCCTGGGGTTGCAAAGAATTGGACACAGCTTAGCAACTAAATGACAACAGCCCTGCTCTGTGCCCTGGGAGGCACAAAGACCATTAAAACATAGAAATGGAATTAAAAAAAGAACTTGCCAGGTAAATGAACAACACCCCAGTGAGTTAATCCTCTGCGTTGTTCCCAGAGGAAGAAAAGCTAGGTTTAAAAAAAGACTCAGTAAGAAGGTTTCAGGGTGGTAATGGATCAGAAATGAGCCCTCTCAATAGATCGGAGCCCAGACACTTGAAACTAGTCTCATTATTAATTGGTGAGGAAGCAGACAGCAGTAAGGGCTCAGTAAGGACCCAGCCTCCACTCAGAGTTCATAGTCGGTGGACGACTTCAGCTGGTCAGAACCAGGCTTGACACCACGCAGATTCAGTGTTGATCTCCCTTGGGGCAAAGCACCCTTACAGGAAGGACTCTTTCCCTCCCCACTTGAGTGGATCACCCATTGGCTCTGGTTTGTTTTGGCCAGCGGAGGCGGGGCGAGGGAGCTGGGGGCTGGAGGAAGATGGAACTGAGGACTCACCCTCCAGCTCCTTTCCTTCTAGGAGGCTGGGGGTGGCTGACTGCCTCCTTGGCGCTAGACAGCCTCTCCGTGCAACTCCCGTCTCCTGGTTCTGACGACGTCAGGCCTGAGGGTGGCAAGAATCCCGCTGTTACCAGCTCTCAGGTACTGCATCATCGTTTGTTAATTTCCCTTCACCCTGCCCCCCGCTTTGAACATAATCTCTTTATCCAGTCTTTCTCAAATTACTCAGCTTGAGTGTAGAATCCTTTTCCTGCCAGGACCTTGACAGGTAGGTTGACAGGTACAACCTACACTGCTTGATTTTTTTCCTGCCTTCTTACTCACATTTTTTACATCCTCCCGACTCTAGCTCCCATGCAGCTTGCATCATGGCACTGTCATCTGCCTTAAAACTTTTCAGTGTTAGCTTCCACTGCAAAGGGCCTTGGTCAGTTAACATTTCTGAGCAACATCAGATGGGCTGAGAGCCTGTTCTTATATCAGGGCCACATCATTCATGCCTGGCAAACCTTTAAATCACCTCATTTGTTCAGATACTCTCAGTTCCATCTCCCATGGCTAAAGGTGGAAGGAATTCTGAGGTACAAAGAGTGCAGGGTGGGGGCTGGGTGGGGTCAGATGCTGTGACTGACACAGAACTTTTCATACGTTTCTGTCTCCTCTCCCTTACTTGTAGGCCAGGAGCATGCCTTAACTGCCTGTGTATCTACCCAAGTGTCTAGCCTGGGGCTTGCCAGGTGGCACTAGTGGTAAAGAACCCACCTGCCAAGGCAGGTAGACGTAACAGACGTAGGTTCGATCCCTGGACTGGGAAGATCCCCTGGAGAAGGGCATGGCAACCCACTCCAGCATTCTTGCCTGGAGGATGCCATGGACGGAGGAGCCTGCTGGGCCATAGTCCGGGGGTCGCAAAGAGTTGGACACGACTGAACGACTTGGAACGCATGCCAGTGCAGGAGACGTCAGAGACACGGGTTTGAAATCTGGGTTGGGAAGGTCCCCTGGAAGAGGGCATGTCAGTCCATTCCAATATTCTTGCCTGGAGAATCCCATGGACAAAGGAGCCTGGTGGGCTACGGTCTATAGGGCCCCTAAGAGTCAAACACGACGGAGCACAGGCAGTTAAGACATGCTGTTTAAGCGACTCAAACAGGACTAAGTGACTTAGCACGCAGACAAGTATCTAGCCCAGTTCTTTGATCGGTGAGTCTGAGTTCTTTGGGTGGGTGAGGGTCTCCTTCTACAAACCCTCCTGTCCTCAGAGAATCAGCAGGCTGCCTAGTTCAGTAACATGGAGGAGGAATGGCTTTGCAAAGTGTCTGCTCACATTCCCTATTCAATTTCTGAAATGCCTCAGTCGCCTTTCCCAGTGTTGGATCCGATTTCGCCCACTCCCAGGTGATTCTTTTTCTCCTCTGCTCTGCAGCAGTGAGCAGGTGAGCTGACAGGGCCAGAACAGACAGGGGAGTTTACCCTGCTTGCTGTTCCACATGCCCTCCTCCTTGACACGAGGGTGTGGAGGAGAGAGTTCGTGTTTGTTCCCTGCCAAAGCCCATGGAGAGAAGCGGAGGTAGCTGATATCAATCAGCACCTACCTGGTCTGAGGCATGTTCACAGCAGTTTATATGTTGCATCGTTCAATCTTCCACGAAACCGCTCATGCTAATCATTTCTCTCCCCGTTTTACAGATGGGGGAAATTGAGGCTCAGGTCAATTATATTCCCTGCTCAAAGTGAGGACTTGGGACACTTGTTTCTGTGACTGTAAACCTTCGTCATTTCCACTTAGCCACACTGACAAACACCTGTGGTGTGAACGGCCACCTCTCCTTGCTGACTGACTCCCCCACCTCCCACTTGCAGAAGGGTTACCAACTGCCTCTCCTTCACCCACATGCTGGACAGTTTAGAGCAACCTGAGGTGCAGATCTGTCTTAGGCATTTTCCTCTATAGACCCTACAATGCTTAACACATAGTAGGTGCTCATAAATCCGCAATAAATTGAATTACAAACAGAGTGATGGAAGGTCATTTTGATTAGATAATTTCTTTTCCAGTGGGGCCAGGGTGGAGGAGGCATGGCTCTAACATAATTTACCTTGGCTCTCATCCTGGCATTGTTTCTCGCTTTCATCTCTTTGGCCCTTAGATGAGTAGATGTTTGATGGCCCCCATAAGTTAGAATCCAATCAAAGTGCTGCAGAACTCAACCCTTTGATGCCCCCTCTCAGCAGCCTGTAATTTTCAGAATTGCTTTCTTGATTGGCTATTGTAGCTAGGTAAGAAGGGGCCGGTGCTCAGGTAGAGATGCTTCTGGAATTTCAATGTAGGTCTGCTTTGGATGCTGTGTACTTATTCATGAGAACTCTTCTACACAGAATCACACTTCCCTCACAAATGAAAATATTTATATGATGGTATTCATGCAATTTGAAAAAAAAAATTGCAGCCTGTAATGCCTGCCCTGCCTCTGTGCCCCAGCATCTTGGAGTATTTTCTTTTCCTCCCCCAATATTAATGAAAAAGAAATCAAACTTTTGCAGGCTTCACTTAGTTCCTGACTTTCAATCAGATAAATTTGTGACCTGAATATTTCCTTCTCCTGTTTCAGTATTCATGACAGATCGTTGTGGCCTGGCTGGTGGATGTAAGCATTTGTCTAGTTCAGGAGAGACAGATTTATTCCTCGGGAGTTGTGTGTAACTTACAACCTACATATTTCTTGCCCCTCCTCTGCTTCCCCATCCTTTATTTCTGTTTTTAAATTTAGAGGGCATCACTTTTTTCTTTTTCTTCTGGTGTGCTGTTAGTACAAAGTTAAGGAGTTTGGGCTTAAAATATTGATCCGGCTTTTCCTACAGAAACTGAGGTCTCTGAGTTTGGCAGCTTGGATGGCTGATTGAGAGCAGTCTGGGCTGAATTTGCTTAATAGAATGTTGTACTCCTCTCCTGGGTCAATTTTTATCCACTTTATCAAGTTACTTATTGATTACAGCTCTTGTCACATGCACATTAGTTTGCTCAGAAACTTAAAGATATGTTTTGTTTCTTGCTTAGAGTAAGCCAGGAATGTTGTGGACTCTAGTTCACTAGGGACTCCAGATACCCCAGTTTTAAAACTGACGACATTTCCTCTGGGAGCTTCCTAGGCAGCTCAATGGTAAAGACTTTACCTGCCAATGCAGGAGACCCAAGAGACATGGGTTCGATCCCTGGGTTGGTAAGATTTCCTGGAGTAGGAAATGGCAACCCACTCCAGTATTCTTCCTTGGAAAATTCTGTGGACAGAGGAGCCTGGAAGGCTGCAGTCCTTGGGTTCACAGAGTCGGAGACAACTGAGCGACTGAGCACACACACACATACACACACGCACATTCCCTCTTAGGCACTTGGCTCAGAATTGTGAAAATGATACTGACTGTTGAGATTGGGAAAACAGAACAGATAAGAAATCCCCGCCTCCCCCTGCCCCAACCGGTTAATTTTCTGGAAAAATGAATTGTTAATCTTCTCTTGAGTAAAGGGAATAAAAAGGAAGCCCTGGGATGGAAGGGCTTCCCAGGTGGTGCTGGTGGTAAAGAGCCCACCTACCAACACAGGAGACGTAAAGTGAAGCGGGTTTAGTTCCGGGTGGGAAAAATCCCCTGGAGGAGGGCATGGCAACCCACTTCAGTATTCTTGCCTGGAAGAATCCCTTGGACAGAGGAGACTGGTGGACTACAGTCCACAGGGTTCCAAAGACTCAGACACCACGGAAGTGACTTAACACCTAATTCACACACACTGTGATGGGAACTGAGACTGGAGGGGAGGAACAGAACAGATCCAATTCAAGCTAAGTCACTGAGTCCAGGAGGGGATGCTGGGTGTTTTCATGCCTATGAAAGAAATGATGTGGAAAAAAGAAGAGGAACATGCTTTATGCTTCTGTGCTTTGGGCCTGTCCACCCTTCAAGGTATTTGCTGCCTTTCATTTGCAGGTACAGAAAAGTCCATCATGAAAGGCAGAACTCATTATGAGCCTGATTCTGAAGATTTGGAGCCCCTCGAAGGTCATGGATTCCTCCCCCATTATTGGGATGTCACTGCCAGGGGAACAAAGCATACCTAAGAACACATTCAAAATGTAAACATACATTTTCCTTATTCGTGCTCAGCCGTATCCGACTCTTTGCAGTTCTTTGCAACTAGCCCACCAGGCTCCTCTGTCCATGGAATTTTCCAAGCAAGAAAACTGGAATGGGTTGCCATTTCCTTCTCCAGGGGATCTTCCCAACCCAGGGATCGAACCCTTGTCTCCTGCATTGCAGACGAGTTCTATACTGTCTGTGCCATCTGGGAGGTTCATTTTCCTATTGAATCTCAGTTTTATATGTGCAAGTGGTTATTTCTGGGGCCAAGTTTAAACAGAACTGTGAAATTGTCTTTAGTAACATTTTACTAATAACCCAATTCAAAGTAGTGGATAATGTCACCCAGAGAAGATATAATCTGACACTCACTCATACCACCAGGGAAGCCCAAGAATACTAGAATGGGTAGCCTATCCCTTCTCCAGGGAATCTTCCCAACCCAGGAATCGAACTGGAGTCTCCTGCATTATAGGCGGATTCTTTACCAGCTGAGCTAGGGGGAAGCCCAAACGGAGACAGTATTATTTTATATGTTATTAATATTTTCTTCTATCAAGGTGTCAACAACCTAGAAGGCAGACTCTGTGCCTAGATGGTACTTGCAATGGCCAGTAACTATTATGGGCTTCCTAGTCTTTTAACACCGTTCCTAGTTTTGGGGAAACCCAAGTGTAGTTGCCACTAATGATCCCTGTTGCCTGTCTTTATGCCCTTCTGTGGTCCCTTCCAACATCATGTTAGGGTTGGTCCATGTGAAGGATAGGATACAGCAGAAGTCACGTGGTATGTGATTATGAGGCTGGGTCACAGAACACACAGCAGACTCTGCTTTACTCTAACTTTGGATCCCATGCTCTAGGGAAGCCAGCTGCTCTATTATGAGCACACTCAAGCGACTTGATGGAAATCTACATGGGAGGCTTCTTGCCAGTACTAGTTGGCAATGCGAATAAGCCATCTTGGAAGTGCATCCTTCAGCCTCTGTCAAGCTACCTGGCTAACATCTTATCAACACCTTCACAAGAGTCTCTGAACCAGAACACCCAACTGCTTCCAGATTCCTGACTCTCAGAAACTGTATGACACATGCTTATTTTTTTAAGCTGCTGAATTTGGGGATTATTTGTTACACAGCAATAGCTAAATAATACCGGAAGGGAGGCATGCCCTACATCCTAAAGTGGAAGCCAGAGTGGGGTAGACAGTTCTTCTCTCAGGTTCCTGGCAGTTTGTATTTAGCCTGTGACCTCCACTGAGCCAATCAGGTGCTCATGTTTGGGCTTACAATCTATACCTTTAGTCTGATCAAGCAGAATATGCTTTAGAATTAATTCCTTCTGCAGCAGCAATAGCAGCAAATGGTATCTTTTGCTGGCAACAATGAGAATAAGTTTCTGTTCACTGAGCCTGGCCAGCTTGGGGGGCCACACTGAAAGGTGAGTTGGCCACCCTTGGGTGGCATGTGGTGCCTGTAACCTGATTTTTGCCTGATTTCGGGTGTTATTCTGCCTGTTTGGCTTCCTTTGGTTCCTCCCTGTTTTCAAAGATGTCCTCTCTAGTCTTTGTAGTAACTCTTCCAATCTGATATTCTTCCGATGAACTCTTTCTATTTAAAAGTTAAACTAAATTAGTTTATATTTTATGCAACCAGGAACCCTGACTAGGACATCACTCAAATACATCTTTTAAGGGTGGTGCTATCTTCTTTTTAAGTATGTCCATTGCCCTAAACAAAGCAGATGATGAGTAGATCTTTATGGACTGAAGAACTAGTTAGTGAGCCTCTTATCTCATAGGACCCTACGTTCTATGAACAGCTTTGTGGAAATGACAATGTTAGGGGCAGTACCTGCCACTGAGGAGTTTATACTCTGGATTAGAAACAAACCAGTCCACCTCCCTACCCCCTGTAGTGACCTGAGCCTCCCACCATGATGTTGTAGAAAGAGGTGTGTCTTTGGAGGTTATGCCATTCCATCTATTAGCTGTGTGATTTGGGAAAAGTTATTTGACATGTTGGAGCCTCATTGATCTCATTGACAAAAATCATCGCTCCTACTCCACTGGTTTGCTGTGAGATTTAATTAGTGAAAAAAAGCCTGGCATCCGTGGGGTATAGGAAGGTCATGCACATGCATCCATGCTAAGTTGTGTCTGACTGTTTGTGACCTGATGGACTGTAGCTCAGCAGGTTCCTCTGTCCATGGAATTTTCCAGACAAGAATACTGGAGTGAGTTGCCATTTCCTCCTCCAGGGAATCTTCCCAACTCAGGGATTAAACCTGTGTTTCTTGCATCTCCTGCCTTGGCAGGTGAATTCTTTAGCACTGCACCACCTGAGAATCTCATAGGAATGTCATGACTGCACACTTATTACCTGAATCTGGCTCAGGGCTGACTAGGTGGCTTGACCCTGACCAGTAAATAGTGGGATCCTGATCATCACTGGCCTTTAATTCTGATCAGTTTCCTCATCTGAAACATGAGCGGGTTGGATTAGAGCTGAGACTATCAACTCTTTGTTTTTCTTTTGGAAATCTAAAAAATAAAAATCATATCTGGACTTGAACATAAAATAAAGAAATAGTATTTTGTTAGCATGAATTTAGTCAGTTATAGAGAACAATGGAGCTATTCCAATGAATATAAACATTTGATATCAGGGCTATGAGTAACATTTGCCATCCAGGCTTAAGTATCAAATTTAGTTCTGCATATTATTTTGGATGTACATCAATGAGAAAGTCCTGTTTCATATACATAAGTAGTTGCAAATGGTAATTCTTTTTGATAGTGTATCTTGCAGTCTAGGAAGATTTTTAGTTAAAAAGAGAGGCTGTGATGTGAGGCCTGCATGAACATGAGCGCCTTGACATGCAAGCTAATGTGCTTACATGTGGTTTCTGCCACATGTGGTACCTGTGGAACCCTCAGGACACCAGTTTATAAACCCCCAGAGCAGGCACCACGAAGGCTCCTTGCAGCTCTCACATTCAGCGGTTCTAAGCTCCGACACAGGGCTGGTGTCTGCACGACATTAGCCAGTCATCTTTTTAACTTGTGAAAGTAGTATGTGAACACATGCATGATATGAACAATTCAAACAGCATGGGAGTGTCAGGGGAGCCACTGATTAAAACCGCCCTGGTCAGGCTCCATAGTAACCAGCTGGATGAGTTACTTTATGACAGAAGGTCCTGGTAATGAACATGGAACTAACAAGACACCACCAACAGGAAGAGTTCTGGAAAGGTCAACAGGAGACAGGAGATGCCAATCCATATGTCCTCCCCACATCCTTTTTGCTGGAACCCATGTTGGTTGAGCAATGTGCGGGTCACCAGGAAGGACCCTGAGTCAGGATGATTGGCCAGAGACTCACCCTACCACCATAAAACGGGAGACTGTGAGGCACGAGGCAGAGCAGGCCTCTGGGGGTCCCTTTACCTTTCTGCCCACCATCTGGGCGCTCTTTCCTGATAAAGTCTGTGGCTTTGTCAGCATGTGTGTTTCCTTGGACAATTTATTTTGGAGTGTTAGACGAGAGCCCACTCTCAGGCCCTGGGAGGGGTCCCCCTTCCTGTAACAGGAGCATATAGAATTAAAAGTAAGCGTTTCCATTCGGCCATCTTCCCTATGGCCCCGTTCCCCCTCCTTTTCTCCCAAATAACTCCTCTTTTGCTGTTTTTCAGTCACTCGGTCACATCTGACTCTTTGTGACTCCGTGGACTGCAGCATGCTAGGCTTCCTCGTCCCTCACCATCTCCTGGAGCTTGCTCACTCATGTCCATTGAGTCGGTGATGCCATCCAACCATCTCATCCTCTGTCAGCCCCTCTCTCCTCCCGCCCTCAATCTTTCCCAGCATCAGGGTCTTTTCTAATGAGCTGGCTCTTTGTATCAGGTGGCCAAAGTATTGGAGCTTCAGCTTCAGCATCAGTCCTTCTAATACATATTCAGGATTGATTTCCTTTAGAATTAACTGGTTTGATCTCCTTGCAGTCCAAGGGAGTCTCAAGAGTCTTCTCCAACATCCTATTGCTCTGCATTTACATATACAGGCATGCAGGTCATTTCTTTTTCACATAAATGAAATCATACTATTCATATTGTTTTGTGACTCTCTTCTCTCTCCCTCTGGCTTAAGTCTTAGCAGGATTTCTGTGAATATATAGCTCTGTCTTATCCTTTAAAACACTTATTTAATATTTTATAATGTAAATATCAATAATTCATGAATCATTGCTCTATTTAACAGACATTTAAAATATTCTGTGTTTTCCATGATCCCAGATAGTGCTGAAATAATCACCTATATGCATGTAGCTTTTGTTGGTCTTTCAGCAGGATAGGTCCTGAAAGTTGAAATTATCTCATCCCAAGTGAATAAATATTGATAAATACTGCCCATTTCCCCTTTCAAACATCTATGTCAATGCATACCCCACCAACAATTTTTGTTATTCTAATTTACACTTTGGTGGTTACTAGTGAAATTGAGCATCTTTTCATGCTTATTGGACACTTGTTTATATTTTGATGCATTGCCTCTAACTACATTTTCCCATTTTTCTATTGGCTTATAATAATTTTTTTCCTTGCTAACTGGTAGCTTACATCTTTCAAGCAGTATTTGACATGAAACTACTCCAGAGGAGCACCAAGCCCAATGAATTTTTTAGCAACTTGTTGCAATAGCAATTGATCCATATAAATAAATGTTTCTATCTATTCATTGACTCAACAAACATTCAAGAAGTGTTACTGTGTGTCAGGTATTAGAAATACAAAAATAAATGCTGTGCTCCTTGCAGTCAAGGCGCTCACATTTTACTTGGGGAAGAGGGATGTGTAAACAGTTACAGTTCTCAGTGACAGATGCTCTAACACAGTTGTGTCTGCAGAGCTGTGGGGGCACCAGACCACCAGGCATGTGCTATTTGTACAGACTGTGCTCTCTGGAGCAGTATGCTCCACTAACCCTGAAACCCAGTGGTGGAGGTAGCCAGACACTGCCTATGCATTTTAGGGAATACATTTTAGAAAGTTGGAATTTCAAGAGATGTTTAAAAAGCTAGAAAGAGAAGCTTAGCTGACTTAGGAAAAGAAAATAGCATCAGAGAAAGCTTTGAGCCTGTGATGGGGAATTACTTGAATAAAAAAGTGAACAGAAGGGTTTGGGATGAGTGGAAGGAAAAGATGAGGAATAAAGAAAAAGTAGAGAGACGATGAATAGGGCTTGACGTTAAGAGTCCCTTATTGTAGACATGCCTGGAGTATGAGGACAGGGAATCATAATGTCAGACAAGCCAGGAGAGAAAGACTCCATGACTCCCACTTAAGACTTCCCAATGTGGCTTCTATAGGAAGAGGATGCGACCCTGACGGGAATTACATCAACTCTCCTGGGGGAGAGTCATGAGCCTGGCTAAAGAATTAGGTTTCAGGGTCAGAGAGAAACAAATGTACTCACAAATATTTGTTTTGGTTTTGGATAGTGGTGTGTGCTGAGTCGCTTCCATTGTGTCCGTCTCTGTGCGATGCTATGAACCGCAGCCGCCAGGTTCCTCTGTCCATGGGATTCTCTAGGCAAGAATGCCAGAGTGGTTTGCTGTTCCCTCCTCCAGGGGATCTTCCTGATGCAGGGATGGAATCTGCATCTCTTGTGTCTTCTGCATTGGCAGGTGGGTTCTTTACCACTAGCACCACCTGGGAAGCCCTGGATAGTGTCAGGAAAAGCATTAAAACTGGGAGTCAAGACAATGACTATCTTGGACTAGAGTAAAATACTAGAGTTCTCTAGAATTTTCTAGAAAGGAGGTTAAAGGGCCAAAATTTTATTTAAGAGACCAAGCTTAGGGCAACGAGGGTGAGGAAAAAGAGGCAAGGAGAGATGGGAAACACTGGACGCATCGTGTGATTACAATGGTCATCACTTTCCAATGAACCTCAGGGAAATACAGCAGGCCACACAACACAGGTGTTTGCCTGGCACATGGGGCTTCCCAGGAAGGACTGGAAAGGGGGATCACACTTGAATGAAAAGTCACACCTCCCAGTTATCCACAGAAGAGATGAAGTGTGGGGAGTTTCATGGAGGAGGGGGAGGAGGGGGGAGGGGAGGACATTCTTTAGTCTTAGTCACATAAAACGTTTTTTTTTTCTTTAAGCCTGGAGTTGATGATTATACAACAAAACAACTCAGCTTAAACTCTGTACTATGGATTATATAACAACAATGTATCCTGCTTGAGGACAGTTTCTCCTTCTTGAAAACCTCTGACTAATCTTGTTTTCTTAAAATGTATATTATGGGAGTGAGTCTCTTAAAATCTTTACAACCTTGAGACATTCTTTGGATTTATTGTAATAACTACTGGAAAAAGTATATAGTTCCCTTGCTAAAACTAGCCTGTGGGGGCACTCTCTGTCCCCCTTCTGATGTCTGTGTCAGAAGCTTTCTCTGTCCTCTTTCATTTTAATAAAACTCTGCTACACAAAAGCTCTTGAGTAATGAAGCCCAGTCCCTGGTCCCGAAGCTAAATCTTCTTCGGAGATCATGAATCCGACACCATTCACCATAAGGTGCATTCCCCTGGTCAGATTTCATTTTCGTGGGGAGCCGATTGCCCCATACTCTTTTCTGCTTAGAAGAGGCAACTTCTGCTGCTTGCAGTACAGGACCCTGACAGACCCCTCCTGTTGCGACCTGCTTGGGTTCCCATCTCCGTGACTTACCTCTTTCCGCCCGTGACTCAACCTGTTAGAGGGTGTCTTTAGGAAACTTACTGAGCTCAGGGGATTCACCATCAAACTGCTCATTCTTCCAGCTACTCCCATTCTGACCACAATCTCTCTTCCTAGTAACTTCATTTTTATCTCTTCTATGATCAAGTCTCCATCCTATGTGCCAGGCCTATAATTGGCTCTATGTCTTCATCCCTGCCTCTCTTCCTTTATGACCTGAGAGGAAGTAGATTAGAAATTAATGTACTTGTAAGTCAACTCCAGCCTGGACCTCATGTGGTCTAGCCTCCTGGAGAATTGCTCAGGAATTCTGAACAGGGAATACTGTCTTGACTCTCAGGAATCCTGTCCAACAACCAAAAGCAATCAATTTAAATTAAAATTTTACTGGTGGGTTTGGGGATAATGTCAAAGGAAGTAAATATATTTTTAGTGTATAGCAAAATGTGTGAAACTTTCTGTCTTTTCTCATACTTTCTGTATCTTCTACACCTGGCCCCACCAAACACCTCTCTCCTTCACTCGTATTCTATAACAAGAGTTTTCCCCAATACCTTGTCTTTATGAATTCCTTGTTTTCTTCCTTTTCCGCTTTCCTTCTGACTTTATTGGTTTATGTGAACTTCTCGTACATGTTTCCCAGTTTTGCATTTCCATTTCTGTCATTTTTTTTCTCCCCATTGCCCCAGAAACTGAGCTGACAGAGACAGAATTCTCCTTTAAAAGGGCAGAGGCAAGGAACACTTAGATATTAATCATTTTTGTTTTCATCTCTGACAAAGAAGTTGCTAATCATCAGAGCAGTTCAGCGATGGAATAGATTGCTTTTTTAGGTAATGATTCTCCTGTCATGGGGATGATTCAAGCAAAGGCTGGATGATTAGTGCTCAGGATGCTGGGAAGGCCTTCTGGTTCTGGATAATGTTGGGTCGGATGATTTATAAACTCTCACCATGACGGAAATTCTAGGTTTATATTTGTGTTGTCTAAACTCTACCATAGAATCGAGGCTAAATCCTGTAAGCCTCTCCCCCTTTTTATAAATCTCTATTCCAAGGATTGGGAGCAATGAATGCTGAGCTTGATCTAACTCTTGTCTTGATTTTAATTTCTTTTGAGATTTGTTGCCCAGTCGCTCAGTCATGTCTAACTCTTTACAAACCCATGGGCGGCAGCACATCATGCTTCCCTTTCTTTCACCACCTCTCAGAGCTTGCTCACGTTCATTGAGTCAGTGATGCCATCCAACCATCTCGTCCTCTCTTGTCTCCTTCTCCTCCTGCCTTCTTTGAGATGAAAGTGAAAGTGAAAGTGAAGTCACTCAGTCGTGTCCGATTATTTGTGACCCCATAGACTGTAGCTCACCAGGCTCCCCTGTCCGTGGGATTCTCCAGGCAAGAATACTGGAGTGGGTTGCCATTTCCTTCTCCAGGGGATCTTTCCAATCCAGGGACTGAACCCAGGTTTCCCGCATTGCAGGCAGACGCTTTACCCTCTGAGCCATCAGGGATAAGTTGATGTCTCAACTTTGAGATAAGTTGTCTAAAGTATCTTTTTAAGACCTTGATCATTCCTGCTACAGTCAGTGAGCATAGTTATGTGTGCTCTCAAACAGTTCAGATTTCCCACAGTTGTGTCAACAGAGGAGGAGATGGTTGGATGGCATCACTGACTCAATGGACAAGAGTTTAAGCAAGCTCCGGGAGTTGGTGATGGACAGGGAAGCCTGGCATGCTGCAGTCCATGGGGTTGCAAAGAGTCGGACATGACTGAGCAACTGAACTGTGACTATGTGTGTCAACTACACAGTCTGGCTGGGCCAGGCCCTCGTTTAATGACTCATTTTCCAGGGGAAGAGTGGGCGTGGCAGACATTGGCCTGGTGGGAGGACAGAGCCCAGATCTCCCAGGTGAGGGTGACTGTCTCCCACACTCACCATGATCTAGGGAGGCAGTGCAGTGTGGGAGGAAGGGCTTGCACTTGCGAGTCGGATGGACTTGATGTGAATTGGCTGCTCACACACAAGGAATGTTAGCCAGGATCTCTTGGGTTTTAAGTGGCAGAATTCATGCTGGCTTGGATATAATAAAAAGGGTGGTGGCGGCCATGGGGACCCACCAGCTTCCAAAGCTGGAAGCACAGCCACGGCTGCCCACGAGGGCCCAAGGAACTTGAGAGGACTTGCCTCTTACTTAGTCTCTTTACCTGTTTCCCCACCCTCAGCTCTCCCTTTTTGTATGTTCATTTATTTTCTAGTAGAAAGGACTCCTCTTTCTGAATGTTTGGAACTGAATTCTCAGGGTGGAGTCTCCTTGCCCTGGATGGGATCATGTATTTACCCTGCCCCCGTCTTGGTTCTTGGGGAAGAGGCGCACTGATCGGCCAGGAGAGGGTCTTCCCTAGGGGGAAGGGAGCCTTGGTTACCAAAGAAGAGGGTATAGATGCTGGGTGGACAAAATAGCTCACAGTTATTGCAGCCTTCAGTTATTTCTCCAGTGTGGCCTCCAGTACAGACTTCATTATTTCTCTGTGTCCAGTTTCTTCAAGTGTAACATTCCTGCTCCCTAGAGCCATTGTGAAGACTGGAAATAATACATGCACAGCACCTGTTATGGAGCAGGCCTTCACTAACTAGAAGCAATTTTTATTGTTAGGTCCAGAGAAGCAGATGGTGAGAGGGAGACTTGTACCCAACAGGAGGACGTGTGTGTGTGTACATGAGTGTGTGTGTGCATGTGTGTGTGTGCACATGCATGCATGTGCATTCCTGTGTTGCTATCAGGGAGGCACAGGCTAATAAGACCTATTCCCACCCTTCCAACCGTCCTGTCCTTTTCCTTTCCTCTTTGCGCTCTGATTCACTGTGTTTCCATCGTTCTTTTTCTCTCTCCTCTTCTCTCCTTTTCTTTTCCTCTCATGGGCAGGATGTATACATGTACAGTAAGTCCCCTACATATGAAAACCTTCAGTCGCAAACTTTCAAAGATGTGGATGTACACCATTAGATTGTTTTTTTCAAGAGAGTAGATAGAATTGAATCCAGCAAGGAACTGGAACCTGTGCCATCCACGTCAGGTGTGAGTGACATTGCAGCTTGCCCTCCATCTCCTATTGCAGATTATCCTTCAGCTCCACCATCTCCCATCTCCTCTCTCTCCTACAGTCAGTAACTCTTCCTGCCTGTTCACTCGATGCCAGCCTCTGTATGGCAGCTGTTGTACTACAGTACTTTTCAAGGTACTGTAAGATTAAAGATGTTTTCTTTATTTTGTGTGTGTGTTTTTTTAGTGTATTATTTGTGTGAAAAGTATTATAAACCTATTCCAGTCTAGTGCTATATAGCCGATCATGTTAGTTGGGTACCAAGGCTTACTTTGCTGGACTTATGAACAAATTGGACCTATGAATGTGTTCTTGGAATGGAACTCATTTGTATGTGGGGAACTTAACTGTATTATAAAACCCCAGTATTTTATTTGTGACATGGATCAAATTTATTTATGTGGTTTTTACATCTTGACTTAAAAGAAATGACTTGAGGTATCTTACCCAGGTTCATGCCACAGGATTATATAAATGGTTGAGGGAATTGAAATGGAAAAAATAAAGAGAAATGAGGTCGAATTAGAAAACAAAATGGAGGCTGCCATATCTTGTATGATTCCTTGAGGTGGGCTGTATTTACTGAAAATAAAGTTTCACATTCCCTATTCTGAATTTAAAAACTAAGCAAATAGATATTTTTTCTTTTCTCCAAAACAAGCCAAGCAAATGAAATCAGCTGAATGTGATTGTTGTATATGGTCCTTGATCTCATCCTTTGAGTAGTGGATCTTGAGAGTGAAAAGATTCCGCCCATTTATAGGGACCAGGGGGAGTGTTAAAGACAAGCAGGGTAGGGGGATGCCAGACTGTCAGGCAGACAGGAGAAGGGAGACAGCAGATCTGCATCCCAGGACCTTTGGGGTGGAAAGAGATCAGTAGAGCGGGGGTATGTTTTGAGAGGGCAGTGTAAATAAATATGGAAAGCCTGCCTTGTTAGCATCCAGCTTCCTGAAGAATTAGACTCACAGGTTTACCTCTGGGCTGGGGTCATGTGTAGCCACCAGGCTGTCTATTTTCTGGCTGATGCTTTGGGGAAACCTCTTGTTGCTGAGAAAGGTGGTTCCATGTTGGAGTAGTCAACAGGACGCGGCCATCTACGCGGCCATCTACATGGACAACTACGTAGAAACCAACTTCATTCAGTTCAGTTCAGTCGCTCAGCTGTGTCTGACTTTTTGCCACCCCATGGGCGGCAGCATGCCCGGCTTCTGCTTCTTTAATGCCATCCATAAACACTACCGCCATGATTTCATGTTCGTAGTGGCCCAGCAATCCTTGGGAAGATGGGAAGGGGAAGGGACGTTAGGGAGAGATGAGGAATTCTGCTTGTTTCATGCAGTTAGTGGAGAAGGGCAGAAAGTAATAGTTGAGAAAGCTTGAGATGTGGTGTTGGCCATGTGGGGAGGCTGTGAGATTTCAAGAGACCTTAACCTGGCTCTAGAGAGGGGCCTGGGCTCATGAGAGTACATGAAGCTGTATGTGGTGTATGTAGGCCCTAATGTCATCACAGGGGATGCAAAACTCACCAGACCCCTCACATCCTGGTTGAGTCTGGGGGCCCTTGTGTGAGCTGCGCCCTCCTCCTTTGTAAATGTGATTCATGTCACATTAGGAACTGTAATCCTTGCCTCATGTCCTTCCTGGGCCCATCCCAGGGATTCTCTCATTTGGAAAGAATTTACTGAGTGGCGACCACACATTCTGCACAGGGTCAGACACTTTGGGGAATAGGGAACAAGGTTAATTCCCAGCCTTTATCCTTAAAGAACTAACAGATGTGAGTGGCTTTATAGAGCTGTTAGGGATGTTTGTGGATCAGTTATGCAGCCTGGAGTGGGTAATCCAGCTGGCTGGGCCTCCAGCTCGGTTCTGCTCTGCCCATTACTGACCCGGCGAGGCCCCCCATCCTGGGGCCTCACCTACAAAACCAGGAGCAACCAGTCCTTGCTCTTGGAGGTGGGAGGGTCTCTCCCCCTTCTGCTTCTGTCTCCTGACTGCTCAGATCTCTGGCTTCTGAGGTTCTAAGTGGAGGCCTGGAGGCGCTGGGCTTTTACTTACAGCAAAGCCGGATCATCTACCCTGTCCCCTAGCCCAGTTCTGTGAAATGCCGTGACCCTCCAAAGTTCAAGTTGCAGGGTAGCAGGCTGATTATTCTGACCCTTGGCTGTGTGTCTGGGAGGGTGCAGGGTCCGTGGGTCCGTCCTGACAGACAAGGGGTGGGAGCCAAGGCTGCTGGTTTCCACCCCAGAAGGACAGGAGAGCTGGCTGGTGTTTCTCCCTGGGGTCCCGAGGAGGGGTGTCTGATGGTTACCCCTGGTCTCGGCACAGGCACTGCCATTGGTGGTCTTCTCCTCAGGGGTCCCACTGAGGCAGCTTTAGACTGGCAGAGCCTCTCTGAGGCCAAAGGTTTTCATTTTCCTCTTGGCTGGACTCCTGGCACTGTCATTCCCAGTTGCCATGGGCAGGCTTGTGTTTCAGGAGCATTTTCTGCTTCACTCCGTGGGTCTTCGAGAGCCATCTAAGTGCACAGTCCGGGCCATTCCCCAGGCAGGAGTCCACACTGCCACTCAGCCAAAAGCCAGAGGCGAATTCCTGCACCCAGCCTCCTGACAGCTTTTGCAGTCTGGTGAAACCATAAGCTCCCCATGCTTCCCCATTTTTAAGATAGCGTAAAGAAAAACAGGTGCCCACTGGTCTCGTCACATCCCCTATAAAATGACCGGCGTCTCTACTTTTTTTGTGTGGGAAAATAGCAGAGAGGGGCTGGGGACTCTGATTAGAGGAAGGTTGAGCAGTGTGGGAAAGCAAAGGGAATTGCCATCCACATCTTTCTCTGTAGAGCGGAGCCCTTTGTAAGTTGAAGAGGCTGCCTAGAGGCGGAGTGAGCCTCTCAGCTCAGGCAGTGATCAAGAAGGGGCAGGGCGGCTGCTCGGAGGAAGAAAGCACATGAAGGTGACTCATGAACTTGGCAGAGGTTGGAGTAGAGGATCCTGAAGTTTTACAGTGAAGCTGAAGTTGCCTTTCAAAAGCTGAAGGACAGGGGAGTGGGTAGCATTGTGTGTCTCTTCTTTCTATATTTTTAAAATCAGATTTTTTCTTGGTGGTAAAATACACATGACATAAAATTTGCCATCTTAATAATTTTTAAGTGTACCACTTAGTGCTATCAAGTACATTCTCATTGGTGGGCAGGTATTGCTAAATCACTTCAGTCATGTCCAACTCTGTGTGACCCCATAGACGGAACCCACCAGGTTCCCCCATCCCTGGGATCCTCCAGGCAAGAACACTGGAGTGGGTTGCCATTTCCTTCTCCAATGCATGAAAGTGAAAAGTGAAAGTGAAGTTGCTCAGTCATGTCCGACTTAGCGACCCTATGGACTGCAGCCTTCCAGGCTCCTCCATCCATGGGATTTTCCAGGCAAGAGTACTGGAGTGGGTTGCCATTGCCTTCTTGCCACCATATAACTCCAGAACTGTTTCTTCCCAAATGGAAGCCCCACATCCATGAAACAATCTTCCCCAGTCCCTCCTTCGCCCAGCACCTGGCAACCAGCATTCTCCTTTCTACGAACTGGACTACTCTAGTTCAGTTCAGTTCAGTCGCTCAGTCGTGTCCAACTCTTTGCAACCCCATGAATCACAGCACACCAGGCCTCCCTGTCCATCACCATCTCCCGGAGTTCACTCAAACTCATGTCCATCGAGTTGGTGATGCCATCCAGCCATCTCATCCTCTGTCGTCCCCTTTTCCTCCTGCCCCCAATCCCTCCCGGCATCAGAGTCTTTTGCAATGAGTCAACTCTTTGCATGAGGTGGCCAAAGTATGGGAGTTTCAGCTTTAGCATCATTCCTTCCAAAGAAATCCCAGGGTTGATCTCCTTCAGAATGGACTGGATGGATCTCCTTGCAGTCCAAGGGACTCTCAAGAGTCTTCTCTAACACCACAGTTCAAAAGCA
>SJYX01004572.1:25825-41166 GCA_006410675.1 Oreotragus oreotragus | reverse complement strand
TTTTTTTTTTTTTTTTTTTGGCCTGTGGAAAACTTTAATCAAAGAAAAATTTTAATCAGAGAAGTGAGAAGTGCTGAAACAAAGGAAAGCAATCTAAGGAGACTAATTAATAATAATGCAGTCATTACACATCATCAAGGACCTTTAATTCTTTCTCAAGGGCTGTAGATAATATTCTGAGTCATATCCTCTAAGCTGTCTTTATGGATACTAATACCCCAGGTGGACACGTTAACTACAAGATGACCAGACTGTACCTAGGACATGAGCTTCCACAATCCTGAGAACTGACCACAAAGAAATGGAAACAAATGGACCCTGGAACTGAAGACTAACTGTACCTAAAACATTCAAGATGATTCTGGTCAGACCACCAATGACCAATTTGAAGATGATTGTTTGAGATGACTACACTGTTTCTGCATGCAGCGCCCCCATCCCCGACGCTGTCTATAAATGCTTTCACCCCCTGCTTGTCAGTGGAAAAGAGTCAGACTTTGGACAGATGTCTGCCACCCTCGCCCCACTGCTGTCAGCATCTGAAGTAAAGCAAATTTTCCTTTCCACAAACCTGGCCTGCTTATTGGCTTTTGAGCAGCAAACAGTCAGACTTCCCAACACACACTCCTTTCAATAACATCACGACTGATTCTTTCTTGTTTTATTCAGATTTCAACATCACCGCCCCAGTGACCTTCCATGGCCATCCAAGAACAGTTCCCATTTGCTCGCCAGACCCCTTCAGTGCTCAATATAGCACTTAGAAAAGGCAGAGGAACCAGAAATCAAATAGCCAACATTCATTGGATCATAGAGAAAGTAAGGGAATTCCAGAAAAACATCTACTTCTGCTCCATTGACTATGTTAAAGCCTTTGACTGTGTGGATCACAGAAAACTGTAGGAAATTCTTAAAGACATGGGAATACCAGAGTACCTTACCTGCCTCCTGAGATACCTGTATGTAGGTCAATAAGAAACAGTTAGAACTCTTCATGGAATAACTGATTGATTCAAAATTGAGAAAGGCTGTATGTTGTCACCTTACTTATTTAACTTATATGCAGAATATATTATGTGAAATGCCAGGCTGGATGAATCACAAGCTGGAATCAAGATTGCTGGGAGAAATATCAATAACCTCNGAAACAGTTAGAACTCTTCATGGAATAACTGATTGATTCAAAATTGAGAAAGGCTGTATGTTGTCACCTTACTTATTTAACTTATATGCAGAATATATTATGTGAAATGCCAGGCTGGATGAATCACAAGCTGGAATCAAGATTGCTGGGAGAAATATCAATAACCTCAGATATACATATCACTCTATTGGCATAAAGTGAAGAAAAAATAAAGAGAATTTTGATGAGGGTAAAAGAAGAGTGTGAAAAAGTTTGCTTAAAACTCAACATTCAAAAAGCTAAGATCATGGCATTGGGTTCTATCACTTCATGGCAAATACAAGGGGAAAAAGTGGAAACAGTGAAATATTTTCTATTCTTGGGCTCCAAAATCACTGTGGATGGTGACTGCAGCCATGAAATTAAAAGACACTTGCTCCTTGGAAAGAAAGCTATGACAAATCTAGATAATATATTAAAAAGTAGAGATGTCACCTTGCTGATAAAGGTCTTTATAGTCAAAGCTACAGTTTTTCCTGTAGTCATAGACCATAAAGAGTTGGACCATAAAGAAGGCTGAGCACTGAAGAATTGATGCTTTTGAACCGTGGTACTAGAGAATACTCTTGAGAGTCCCTTGTACTTCAAGGAGATCAAACCAGTTGATCCTATAAGAAATCAACCCTGAATATTCATTGGAAAGGTTGAACCTGAGGCTGAAACTCCAATACTTTGGCCATCTGATGTGAAGAGCTGACTCATTGGGAAGGACCGTGATGTCTGGAAAGATTGAGGGCAAAAGATTGAGGGCAGAGGATGAGATGGTCAGATAGCATCACTGACTCAATGGGCAAATCTAAGCAAACTTCAGGAGACACTGGAGAACAAAGGGCCCTGGCGTGCTGCATTCCCTGGAGTCACAGAGTTGGACATGACTTAACAAGTAAACAANGAAGGAATGATGCTAAAGCTGAAACTCCAGTACTTTGGCCGTCTCATGCAAAGAGTTGACTCATTGGAAAAGACTGTGATGCTGGGAGGGATTGGGGGCAGGAGGAGAAGGGGACGACCGAGGATGAGATGGCTGGATGGCATCACAGACTCGATGGACGTGAGTCTGAGTGAACTCCGGGAGATGGTGATGGACAGGGAGGCCTGGCGTGTTGCAATTCATGGGGTCGCAAAGAGTCGGACACGACTGAGCGACTGAACTGAACTGAACTGAAAGAAACCTAAAAGCTGAGACTCTCCGTGCGTTCACCTAAATGGCTTGGGCAATGTTGTCCTCCAGGAGGTGAGTTCCATGCTGTTATGACATCAGCACACTCCTCTGGGACCCTGTAAACATGCTGTCTTTGTTGTCTGGCCTTCTCATCACTTCTCTTCTCTCAAGGGGTTGTTCCTGCCTACAGACTCTGTGTCCTGCCTCTTTTCTTGGTCCTTGTTCTTCATTCTCAAATGTCCAGCATGGCCCTTCTTTCTCCATGAAGGTTTTTTTTTTTTTTTCCCTTGACAATTTGCTACCACTCCGTCTCCTCCATCTTACTTGACTATAGCAGTATTTATCAGTATATCTGCAACAGGTAATACAAACCAACCTTTGTTAACATTGAATCCTTAATATTTCTAATCTTTTTTTAACTTCTCAACTGAAGGTTTCCCCATTAGGTTCCTAAGGGGAAACTGATCTTGTTTCTTTCTTACTGTTAAAGATCAGTTTCTTTCTTACTGTTAAAACTTGCATTTTCAAACAATTTGACATTTGTAGAAAATTTGCAAAAACATTACAAAACTTTTCCATAAGCTCTTCAACCAAATGTATGTATATGTACATACCTGTCTATGTCTCCTTCCATGTATATCTGTGTGACTGTGTGTGAATAAAGTTTTCTGAACTGTTTGAGAGTAAATTGCAATTTTGTAATAGTTTAGTCGCTAAGTTGTATCTGATTCTTGCGAATCCATGGACAGTGGAGCCTGCCAGGCTCCACTGTCCATGGGATTCTCCAGGCAAGAATACTGCAGTGGGTTGCCATTTCCTTCTCCAGGTAAGTTGCAAACATGATGTTTATTTTACTCTTAAACACTTCACTGGATAGTTCCTAAAATCAAGGACTTTTCTCTTATATAACTGTAGAACAGTGATCAAATCAGAATATTGAGAGTGACAGAGATCTATTCTCTACAAATTTTATTCCAATTTCAAGTATTAGCCCACTCATTTTTTTCATAGCAAAAGAAGGAGAAATATGGCCCAGGTTCCCATCCAGGGTCATTGGATACATCTATTAATAGTTGCCATATCTCTTAGGTCTCCTTTAATCTGCAGCAATGCTTTAGTCTTTCTGTCATTTTATATCTTGACATTTTTAGAGTAAAAGCCAGTCATTTTGTGGAATGTCCACCAACTTGAATTTTTCTGAAGTTTCCTCTTGATTAAATTCAAGGGATACATTTTAGGGGGCAATAATATCACAGGAGTGATGATAAATCCTTCTCAATGCATAATATTAGAAGGCATTTGATTTCCATTTCTCTCTTAGTGGCGGTATTAACTTTGGTCACTTGCCTAAGACAGTAAGCCAATCTTATTAAAGATACTATTTTTCCCGTTTGTAGTTAAATATCTCATAGGGAGATACTTAGAGATGATGTAAATATTTTTTTTCTCCTTTGAAATAATTTCAGAGTTACAGAAAGATTGCAAAAGCCACACAGAGCTCAGTATGCCCTGTATCCAGCTTCTTCTTACATTGACAACTTACGGAAATAAGTTTGCAATGGTCAAAATCAGGAAATTAACATTAATACAACACTCTTAACTAAACTTAGGAATTCACCCTCCCCTCCCCCTGCTCTTTTTCTTTCTGTTCCGGGATCCAATCCAGGGCCTCACATTGTTTATATTTGTCTTTCTTAGTCTCCTCTGACCTATGGTTGTTCCTCAGTGTTTCCTTGTCTTTCATGACCTTGACATTTGTAATAAGTGCTGATTATGTTTTTCTCAGGTTCATTCTCAAGTGGAGTTTTTCTGTTCTATTCTTCTGACTAAACTATGTTATGCGTTTGTAGAAGAATGCCACAAAACTGTTGTGTTTTCTCAGTGCGTGACAATGGGGAGCATCATGTTGATATGCCTATTGAAGGTGCTTTAACCTAGATCACTCCATCAAGGAGGTGTCTGTTGGATCTCTCTCTGTAAAATTAATCTTTTCCCGTTGTAACTGACCAATATCTGGAGAGAGATACCTGAAAACAATGCAAATATATTGTTTCTCCTTGAAATTCCCCATTGATTTTAGCCATTGGTAAATTTTGCCTGAAACAGTTATTACCATGGTCTTTGCCTAGTGGTGATTTTGTCTCACATATTGTTTTCAAACAAATTAGTTTTAACACCTTTTGATGATTCTTGACTAGAACAATGATGACTGTAGTGATTGTCAGATGGTATATACTAAATTGCCAGTCTTGTTTCTTATTGTTGAACATGAACCTCTCAGGAGCATAAACTAAAACTGGTAAATTCGTATTGCCAGCTGTGAACCTACTGATTTTACTTTGTGTAATCCTAACCTTAGATTCTATTTCTAGGCGGTATTGAAACCAGAGTTGCTTTGGGAAGAACTGTAACCTCAGAGGAATTATTAAGATAATTCTATGGGGCTATACCATATCTTTGGAATTTAGGAAGTGGTTCTCACCTTAATTAGGTACTTAGCATAATGGTAGTAATCACTGACTTTTGTTTAGTACCTTATAATTTTAAAAGCAATACTTAAAACACTTTGAAATAAATTATTTGGTATGTCCACAGGCCAGATCTGGCCTACTGGCACATGTAAATCTCTTTTAATAGATAATTTTTTATATTTTCTAAATCTTCTTTTGTGGGAGGGGTGGTCTGAGTAATGAACACTAGCTTGCTATGACAAACATTTTCAACACCTCAATCTCAGCAGATTAACACAGTAAGTGTTTATTTTTTGTATAGAAAGTACAATGTAGGTGTTCCTGTTCAGTATAAGGATAGTTCAGGGAACCAAGTTTCCTCTCTCCTATGGCCTCTTAGTTCTTGGCTAGATGTTCTGCATTTGGATGACAGAAGTAAGAAGAGGAATTCTGGAGAATTCCTTCAGTGGTTCTCTTGCCCAGGCTAGAAATGGCCTATCACATTTCTGCTTGCTTTCCATCAGCTAGAACTTGGTCACACAGCCATTTGTACAGCAAGGGAGGTGGGGAAAGTACATATGCCCAAGAGGTAGAAGAAACAGCTTTGCTGAAAAGAGCAGTTTCTGTCATAATGTTGATTCTTGGATTATCACATGTCACTAAAAGCCCACAACTCAACGTGAGTCATCAAAATGTGCTGCATTGAATACATCTGGTGTGTGGAGCCCTCTGCCTCATTGATAGAAAGAAAGCTTCCTGATGATTTAATTACAGTTATCTTTGCAACAACATTTTTATTTCCTATTATAGCTCTATTCCCCTTGAATGTGCTGTCTGTAACTTTTCACTTCAAAAAATTCCTAAATCAACAGTGCCTCAAATTACATAGTCAACCCACACATTCAGGAAAGAGTCACTGATTACTCTTAAACTCCAAGCCAGCAGGGAATAACTCAGAAGCGCTGAAGAAATCAGTGCATCTCTAAGGTAATACCACAGAGCCAGCAGGAGTAGCAAGAGGGCTTTTTGGGGAGAAGCCTCTCTTTTGCCCAGTTTCTAGCAGAAAATAAATGCCAAAGTCAAAGCACTTTTAATCCCTCCATTTGATGGAGACAATATGAATTTTCAAATGATTACTTTTAAAAGCTCATTAATAACAGCATGACAAATTTATCCCTTGTTGTCTAGAACCGAATGGCTATATCTGAATTTATATTTTATTCAAGTTAAATATCTCTACCACCACCCACATAGTCAAGAAATACTGATCACTTCTATCACGTATTGAAAGAAGTCAATACCCCCAGCACTAGGGACAGTGAATTCTCACTATTCATTGCAGAAAGCAATGGAAGGTAAGGGTAGGGGGTGATCTTTTGCATAACTCTGGATTCTTCATTGTAAAGGAGTGGGGTTCTCCCTGGGAGTTGCATACATTTTCACCTGAGAACAGCTCAAGAAAATGAATAAATCTAGCTCAGTAAGGATGTTCTTTATCAGAAAAGAGTCATCCCAAATCCCATAATCTTGGTAGAATTAGCTGTTTGTGAGTCAGAAATACGTTAAGGTATTGTGACAGAGCACGTGTTTTCAGCTGAACGTAATTCCCTATGATTGGTCCTGGCTGCAAAAGCCTCTAACAGCAGAACATTATGGCAAAGTTGGCACCATCGCCCCCTGTCTGGATGGGCAGAGACTCATTGAGCATGCACTTTTCCCTTGTGAGGCGCTCAGCATCATCGTGTTATTAAGAGGAAAGCGGGGCCTCCCTTTCTGTCTAATCTACATCCAGTTCTGTAATTGATATGAAGCGTGAGGTTTACAGTGGGGTCAACTGCCACATGACCTCACAGCTTCCACTGAGTCATGTCATCACACTGCCCTTTCTCCTTATTATTATTTATTGTTCCTTGAACTCAGCAAGCAAAAGTGGCTCATACAATAACTCTGNCTGAACTGAACTGAAGAGTGGAGTGCTAGCTATAAATGGTCATTTACTCGCTGAGTCGTGTCCAGTTCTTCTGTGACCCTGGAGATGGTAGCCCACCAGGCTCCACGGTCCATGAGGTTTCCCCGGGAAGAATACTGGAGTGGGCTGCCATTTCCTTCTCCAAGTGAACGCCCAACCCAGGGATCAAACCCGAGTGTCCTGCCCTGGCAGACGCGTTCTTTACCACTGCGCCCCCAGGGAAGCCCTGCTGGGTGTAAGTGGCTGCTCCTCAAGCAGCCTCCCTGGGCCACCAGCCGCGGTTTGCAGCAGCGAGAAGCGCGCGCCTGCCCCTCTCCTGCTTCTGTTCTCCTCACCCTGTTGGTTTGGTTTTTGGTCTGGACTGCGCTTTCGTTGCCCTTGCCCGGTTTCTAAGCCCTGTCCCACTGCGACCCCGTGGACTGCAGCACGCCGGGCTTCCCAGTCCTGCACCATCTATCGGAGCTTGCTCAAACTCATGTCCATTGAGTGGGTGATGCTGTTCAACCATCTCATCCTCTGTACGAACTGTGATTTAAATGGTGTAAAGCACATTTCCATTCAGTAACTTAGGAAACAGCTGGCGAAGTTGGTTGGCGATACAGCCTCATTTTACAGATGAGGCAGTCGAGGCCCAGAGAGGGGCAGTGACTTGCCTGAAGTCAGTAGCAAGTCGGCAGCGGAGCAAGGCCTTCCCCCGCCAGGCCCCTCCCTCTCCTGAGCTCTTTCTGGCCTGGCAGCTGCTGGAGACCCACGGCTGTGCTTCAGCCTCTCCCCGCTTCTCTCCTTTCTCTCTCTGAGTCTCCATTCTCCGTCCACATCGCTGCGTTCCAGGCTCTCTATTCCCTGAGCCTTTCATTCTGTCCATCGCCTGCTGAGATATTCTAGCCAACCCTGCTCAACCAGACAGTGGGAAGTTCCGTCTTGTGTCAGCCTGCAGTTTCTCTTGCTTTAGAACCAATCTGCATCCCCTTTTTTCATCACTGACAGATGGGGAACAATCTGGCTCACCATCTTCTTTGTTGAATAAGCATCATCATCGTCATAAATGGAACAAAGCAAAGCAGGTTCCAGAGCTTTTAACTCCCTCTCCTTCTCCCTTTTGTCTTCTGACCAGAGGAAACTGTGGCTTTAAAGCCCTTTCTAACCCTTCCTCCCAAAGCCAATCCCCATCGCCTGAGATGCTCACCCGTCCTCAAGTCGCGGTTGTCGCAGCGTCCTGTCCTGCTGGGCGGCCGCAGAGGCGGTGAGGAGACAGCAAGGGGGGGAAAGGTGTTGAGGGTTCGCAGTCCTAAGACCTAGCTAGTTCTCCTGTGTGGGCTCTAAGCCTTCATCAGCCCATGACCGCTGCGTGCAGACACGAGCCAGGGGCAGACACGAGCAGAAGGATGCATGTGACACGCACACCCGCTCCTTCCTTCCGCAGAGAACCGGAGGGCAAACAGCACTGCCTCCGGCCTCATGGAACGGCTGGGGAGAAGGGGCAGTCCTCAGAGCGTTATAATCCTCGGTGCCAACGCCGTGACAGCCGCGGAGGAGGGATCCCCCAGCCGGCAAAATGCAGGGTGTAGTCAGGGGAGGCTTCCAAGAAGAGGTGACTTCCGATCTGAACCCAGAAGGACGTCTTGGCATGAGCCAGGTGAAGAGGAAGGGAAGGAGAGTGAGCAGAGGGAACGGCAGGAGCTAAGGCCCAGAGATGGCGCAGACTCAGGTGTGTCTGACCAGCTGGAGAACTAACCACAGTGTCCCTTGCTCCTGTGGCCCAGGCACATGCAGGCGCAGGTCTGTGTTTGACCAACAGGTACTTGGGAAATCCCCACAAAGGCAGGTAGCATGATGGCTTGGTTTGGGCTCCTCCAGATACAGACGCAGAAAAGAATTCAAGTGCAGGTAGCCTCTCTGGGAGGTAACTCAGGAAACTAGTGAGGGAATGGGGAAGGGGAGGCAGCTGAAACTGTTGTGTTAACACACCAGCTGCCACCATGGAGCGCAAGCCCACTGAGCGGCTCTGGAATACCCCCCTGCGAGTGAGGCTCTGGAGCATCCGCCCTCCACCCGCCGTCCCTCCCGGGCTGAGGACTGGTTCCAGGAGCATCGGCTCCCCCTACTTCTGTCCTGCCCACCGTCCAGGCCAGGGATGACGCCCCCAGAATGCAGAGGGTCGCTGCACTCACAGAGAGCAGATCTGGCTCTCAGATAGATGGAAAGGCCATGGGGCTATCGCTGCACACTGACCAGGTCGGCTACCCTATTAACCCCATTTCACAGATGAGGACATTGAGGCCAGAGCATCCAGGTGCTCACAGCCAGCACAGTGTGGGGCTCAAATCCCAGATTCTGCTCCAGAGTCTGCAGTCATAACCCTGGAGCCACACCGCCCAACGGGGTCCACTCCCAAGAGGAGGGAAGGGGAGCGTGAAAGATGAAGATGGGAAGGAGGGCAAGAAGCCTGGGGGGCCAAGACAGAGAGCGGGTGAGCGCCCCACCCGGCGGCCACGGTGTGTGTTCCACACTGGGGACCCCCCCCACCCCCGCCCGGCCTCACCATCAATGCAGCGGAGGCCAAGACAGAGAGCGGGTGAGCGCCCCATCCAGCGGCCACGGTGTGTGTTCCGCACTGGGGATCCCCCCCGCACCCCCGCCCAGCCTCACCATCAACGCAGCGGAGGCCAAGACGGAGAGCGGGTGAGGCACCCCACCCGGCGGCCACGGTGTGTGTTCCGCACTGGGGACCCTCCCCACCCCGGCCTCACCATCAATGCAGCCCAGGCAGGGCCCCTCCAGAGCCCAAGGTTCTGAGCCTGAATCAGACGCCCCTCCCTCTGGTTCAAGGACCACATCTCCCAGCCCAGACTAGAATTTCTTGTCAGATGTGGCTTTCCCACTGGGAAGGGAAGAGTGAATTTATTCATGCGAACGTTCTTACAAAGGTTTAAACACTAGCATGCATTTGGTTATATATGTCAGAAACTGTCTTTATTGAAAAGGATTTAAAAAATACTTGCCACGTCGACCATCCAGGAGAATCTAGCAAACATAGTCTCTGTACGCAAAAAGGATGAGAGCTTGTTTGAGGAGGGCTCAGTGATTATGAATGTGGATTTTCAAGTCCCAGCCAGAATTGAGCACACGAAGGTGAACGTCGCTCAGGCGTGTCCGACTCTGTGTGACCCCATGGCCTATACGGCCCGTGGGATTCTCCAGGGCAGAATGCTGGAGTGGGTAGCCTTTCCCTTTGCCAGGGAATCTTCCCAGCCCAGGGATGGCACTCAGGTCTCCCGCACCACAGGTGGATTCTTTACCAGCTGAGCCACCAGGGAGGCCCTGATTAACGGCTCGACAGCTAAGTGACTGGGGTGTATGTGTGCCCGCTCAGTTGCGTCCAACTCTTTGTGACGCCACGGACTGTAGCCCGCCAGGCTCCTCTGCCCGTGGGACTTTGAAAGCAAGGATATTGGAGTGGGTTGCCCTTTCCTACTCCAGGGGATCTTCCCAAGCCAGGGCCTAAACCTGCATCTCTCATGTCTCCTGCATGGGCAGGCAGATTCTTTACCACTGAGCCACCGGGAGAAGAGCCACCTGGGGACTGAATCGCAACCCTCCCACAGGCTCTGTACGTGGCCCTCTCTCTGCCTGTTTCCTCACCTGTAGGGATGGAGGTGGGATGGCCCAGGGAAGGCCCTGAGCAGGGGCCTGGCTCACAGTGAGTGCTTGGTTGGAGGGGTGGTGGCAGCTGCGCAGTACGGGGGCGGGTGGAGCGGACGCTGGGCTGGCATCATCCAGCACACACCTAAAGGGAGGCTCCGCTCCTCCTGGCGTGACTGAGCTACAGCCGTTCCGCCCCGAGGGGCCCCCCTCGATGCAGGGAAAGACCCCAGCCCCCTGCCCCGGGGGGACCCTGGGGCCTGTCCCGCACTGCTTCTCAGCTGTCCCAACACAGCCATGCCCCTTCCTTTCTTTGTCTGTCTCCCTGGCCCTCTCCCGTGTCGCTGTCTCCGTGCGTGCGTGTGTGCGTGCGTGCGTGAGGGCTAAGTCTCTTCAGCCGTGTCTGACTCTGTGCGACCCCGTGGACTGCAGCCCACCAGGCTCCTCTGTCCATGGGATTCTCCAGGCAAGAACACTGGAGGGGGTCGCCATGCCCTCCTCCAGGGGATCTTCCCGACCGAGGGATTGAACCCACGTCTCTTGCATCTCCTACAGTGGCAGGCAAGCTCTCTACCACTAGCACCGCGTGGGAAGCCCTGGGGTCCTTCCCAAATAAACGAGCTGCACCCGTATTCTTGTCTCGGGCTCCACCGAGATGGGAGCCCCCAGAGCAAGTGGTGACGGCGCCAGAGGTCATCCTCGGGTCCCGGCCCTGCACCGCTGGGGACCAGCACCCTCCCTCCCGCTTCTCGGGCTGGCATCGGAAGGAAAGACTGTGATAAACAGCAGGACAAAGCTGCAGACAAGAAGAAAGGGGGGCCGCATGTCCTGGCAGGGATTATGACATTTCTGCGGTGAGATAAGGACCTTAAAGCGCGCTGATTCTGTGGCCCGAGTGTGGGGTTCAGGCACTGACAGCGTCCAGTTCTGCTAATCCCACTCGCCCCTGCCTGTCGCTCAGAGCTGCATTTGCTTCAGCCGCCGCAACCCCAGGGCAGACGCACTCAAGTGGACCCAGCCTCATCAAGACAGGCGACGAGACAAAGCGCCCACCGTGCGGGGGCCTGGCGGACCCAGGGCAGAGGGAAGAGGGGGTGTCCCCCAGCTCGGCCCCTGGCCTGCCCCGTTCCCTCACTGCCTGCTCTGGGCCTGATCTCCCCTCCTCCCAAAGGTGGAGGCCACCACAGGGCGAGAAGGGAGAGCCGGGAGCCGGGCTGCTGCAGTGGGGACAGCCACTCACTGGTCAGCCGTGACTCAGTTACCGACCCTCTCTGTGCCTCTGCTTCCTCATTCACAAAATAAGGAAGATAACCGAGCCCAATTCACGGAGCTTCTAATGCAGGTTAAACACATTAATATTTATGAAGCGCTTAGAAAAGTGCCCAGCGCACAGTAAGTACTACACAAATATTTGTTAAATAAACACCTATATTGCTTACTTCAAAGGGTTGCTGTGGTTTCAGCAGACGATAAATAGATGAAAATCCTTCAAACGTGGCAGAAATCCATGCAAATACATTATAGTTATGGATTCTCTTTATATCTCTATCTCCTCAGAGCGGCCTCCCTCCACGGGCCCTGTAGTGCTGAACACGGAGAAGGGACTTGGGAAGTTTTCCAGAGCCAGGTGTAAAATATGGCCCTTCCCCCCACCACTCCTAAGTGCCTTCATACCTTAGGGCCTCAGCTTCCCCGTCGGGGGTAACAACGGTGCACATGCGTCTCTCGCTTTTTTTTAACTTTTTGGCTGCGCTCCACACAACAGGCAGGAGCTTAGTTCCCAGACCAGGGACAGAAGCCTCTTGCAGTGGAAGCACAGTCTCAACCGCTGGGCCGCCAGGGAATCGCGAGCACAGCTCTTAAGGTGGGGTGACGTTAGGGGGAGACAGATCAGGGGGGCGCCTAGCATAAGGCCTGCCCCCGCCCAAGAGCCCAGTTCAGGTCAGTTTCTCGGCCCCGTTCCCCAGGGGAGGTCCCTTCACTTCTTTGGGGATGTGAGCCCCTCAACTGTGATGGGAGCCCCATGCACCCGTTCACTGGGCTTGGGGGAGGTNGGGGCGCCTAGCATAAGGCCTGCCCCCGCCCAAGAGCCCAGTTCAGGTCAGTTTCTCGGCCCCGTTCCCCAGGGGAGGTCCCTTCACTTCTTTGGGGATGTGAGCCCCTCAACTGTGATGGGAGCCCCATGCACCCATTCACTGGGCTTGGGGGAGGTGTACAGCCTTGAAGCCCGGTCCTGGGAGACCATATGCTCTGTGACAGCGCCCTTTTCCTCTGGAAAAAATCTGTGGATTAATCTAAATCGCAGAGAATTCCCTAATCTCCCAGGCATGGCAGTGGAAGTCTATGCAGGATTTCTCCGCCTCACTCTGATTGACTGAGGCCCCAGTTGGGGTGCCTCCGCCTGGGCGAGTTGGCTGGTCGGGGAGACGCAGGCCCAGCGCTCTGACCTGCCCAGGCCCGGAATGGAGGACNATTCCCTAATCTCCCAGGCATGGCAGTGGAAGTCTATGCAGGATTTCTCCGCCTCACTCTGATTGACTGAGGCCCCAGTTGGGGTGCCTCCGCCTGGGCGAGTTGGCTGGTCGGGGAGACGCAGGCCCAGCGCTCTGACCTGCCCAGGCCCGGAATGGAGGACCGGAACTTTCAGGACCCACGGGTGTGCACCGTCAAGCCTTTGGGGATGAGGTACGGACGAACACAAGCCAGTGTCTGGGAATAGCCACTGTGGCCGAACGCGAGAGAAGCCCAGAGGTGTTTGTCAAAAGGATCTGGTTCCCACGTGTCTGGCCTGCTTTGGCCTAATGTGTTTGCCTAAATGTTTATGTCCCAGATAAGAGCCAGGGAGATGAGCAGATAGCGACTGTGAGTAATTCACGCTCCCCCAGGGAGCTGAACCAGCATCAGATGGACCTCGAGAAGCATCAGACCTGGAGGAAGGGGGCAGTGACAGGACTGAGGAGTGTGGCAGGCCAGCCCAGCCCGCGGGACCCGGTCTCTAAACTGTCAGCGTGAAAGGCAAGTCCCCCAGATGGTGAGCAGCAAAGACGCAGCAAGTGAGACTTCAGAGCAGTCGTGAAATGGAGAAGAGCTTTCATCCACTCATTCACTCGTTTGCGCCCTCCCTCACGCACACCTGCCCTCACTCAGTGTTCAGCTGAGAGGGGCCGTCAGACGCTCCAGGCACTGGAATGCACGTCCTCNCAAAGACGCAGCAAGTGAGACTTCAGAGCAGTCGTGAAATGGAGAAGAGCTTTCATCCACTCATTCACTCGTTTGCGCCCTCCCTCACGCACACCTGCCCTCACTCAGTGTTCAGCTGAGAGGGGCCGTCAGACGCTCCAGGCACTGGAATGCACGTCCTCTCCCACTAGCCTGTAGCGCCTTAAAGCTGTGAGCCACACCTGAGCTGCTCTCTGCTCTGTCCCTGAAGCCTGGTGGGTAGTGTGAGCTCAGTAATACAGAATCTATTGTTCTTAATTCTCCTCTGCAAAGAAAAAGTTCTCATTCTCATTTTACAGCTGAGAAACCGAGGTTCTGAGAGGTGCTGGCCTGAGATGACTGGCCCATGTGCTCACCATGAATTACACTGTGATGTGTAAAATAGGCACCTAACGAGAAACTACCTACAGCACAAGGGAACGAAAGGAAGGCACAGTCTGTTTGTAGGATGGACGTTAAGTTAACCTTAAAAACACACCTCAATACACATTAGGTGCAGACAAATACTGTTTGATTACATTATCCGAGATACCTAGAATCGTCAAACACATAGACTCAGAAAGTACACTGGTGGACACCAGGGGCTGGAGCTGGAAGGTGGAAGGGACGTGGGGACATGCTGGTGTTTAACAGAGACAGTTCTGGTTTAGCGAGACGAAGCATTCGGGAGCTGATGACAGTGAGAGCTGTGCAGTTAAATATGGTGAAGACAGTATGTTATGTTAGGGGCTTCCCTGATGGCTCAGCGGTAAAGAATCTGCCTGCAGTGTAGGAGCTGCAGGAGACGAGGGTTCGATCCCTGGGGCCCCTGGAGGAGGGCGTGGCAACCCACTCCAGTATTCTTGCCTGGAGAATCCCACGGAGTGAGGAGCCTGGCGGGCTACAGTCCATGGGATCACAAACAGTCAGACACAACTGAAGCAACTTAGCACGGCACAGTATGTTATGAGACTTTTACCACAATTAAAAACAACCAAAGAAAGAAATCTGCACCCTTTGTGCAGCTACAGTGTGCCAGAAATGAGCAAGCGGGCAAGCCTGTGGGGCTTCCGGCCCAGCGGCAGAGCCCTTGTGGTCCGACAGAAAATACACGTGCTAAGAATGGGTTATTGTAAACCCACCGGAGAAGGGCCATCATTTCGTTTTCTGAGCTGTGTGGGTCTCAGCCTGTGGTGGCCAGGTGGTAGATGGCAGAACTGAAGATGAGACGGTGGCATTTACTTGATGCAAAAGTTGGGAACTCAGCGAGGTGGTGTGGCATGCCCAGGGTCACACAGCAGGTGGGGAGCGAAGCTGAGGAGCAAGCCAAGACCCTGCAAGCCCTCTCCTTCGACCACCTCCGAGAACTGGGAAGAACGTGAGGCAGCCGGTGGAAGAGAAAGGGTGTGCCAGTCGGGAGAAGCCAAATGGGGCTGGGGGCCCTGCTCCCCAGGGTCTGGGCACCAGAGGGCAGAGGACTGGCCTTGCCTCCAGGCCTCAGTGAATGGATGTCTTAAAGCCAAAGGGGGCCCTGCTCCCCAGGGTCTGGGCGCCAGAGGGCAGAGGACTGGCCTTGCCTCCAGGCCTCAGTGAATGGATGTCTTAAAGCCAAATCCAGCTTCCTCTCCCCCACTCCCTCCTCCTTCTTTATGGAGACGCTAATTTTAGCCAGCCACAAAGGCAGCCTGAGCTTTTAAAAATGGACTGATTTATGCTTTTCCTTAATTGCTCAAAAAA
>SJYX01004572.1:3794-24738 GCA_006410675.1 Oreotragus oreotragus | reverse complement strand
CACACACACACACAGCGGCCCCCCACCATTGGACCTGGAACACAGAACTGCCTCTGGGTGCAACTCTCACCCTCATCACACAGATGACGTTTCCCAGATGCCTCTCTATTTTCCCTTCCCTACTCCACTGGCTGGAAAGGAGGCTTATGAAGCCCCAAGAGATGGCCAAGTCACAAAATATAAGAAGCCTGCATCCCTCAGTCTCACATGGAGGAAAGGCACCCACCCACAAAGATATCTGCAATGTAACTTAAAAATACAATTACTGAGCCCATGCGAGTGAAATTTGGGGTTTATTTGTTATAGCAGCATTACCCAATCTAATATAATTCCATTTTACAGAACACCTTTCTGTAAGTGAATGAAGGGATAACAACATGTCATTTGCTTCTTATAACAGCTGCACGTGGTAGCTAATCGTTGCTCCCATTTAGGAATGAAAACCTGCCACACAGAGAGTGAGGTACCTTGTCCAGAGTCACACGCTGGCAGGTAGAGGGTCGGGCTTTGGACCTGACTCCCACATCTGTTCACTTTATGTGACGACAGGCTCCCAGTAGGGGAGCAGATAGGGACCCTCAGCGTGAACAGGAAGAGTGACGTCATCCCCTGCCTCTGGGTGCAGATGTTGAAGCAGCAAGTTTGTCCCTGGGCCACCGGTGCGGTTTCGGTCACCAAGACACATGGAGAAGAAAACCCAAAAGTGTGCCCTGGGTGTCCCCTCCCCAAGCCAGACGAGAGGCCCCCGGCTGGGCCACTCTCCTCAGCACTGCCGTCTTTCCAGAGGTGCTCTTCTCAGTCCATGAGCAGGCCCTTCCCTCCCCCAGGACCAGAGGAAGCAAGATCCTTGAGACGCTGGGTTTCCACCCCGGGAGGCAGCGGGTTTCCTTTGGAAGCCTGGCCCAGGCCGACCTCCAAGACCTCTCCGTCAGCTGGCCCAGGGCTGCCAGAGCTAGAGGGGCTCAGGGTGCCCCGTTCAGGCGCCAGAGCCGTGGGCAGAGCTGGCTTAGGCCTTGGAGCAGAGTGGCTGACAAGGGGCAGACAGACAAGGACAGGTCCTGGAGGCAATGGGGGAGGAAGCCCCACTGCAACCCCACAGAAGGGCTGCCGGTCTCCACCGAAGGCCTGGGGTCAAGTTCCTTCTTGGGCGACATTTTCTCCTCTATGCCTATGTGACTGTCAGACAAGGAGACGGTGCCATGAAAAGAGCAGTGCTGAGCTTTTGAGAGCAGACCCACCCGGGTCTAAATCCAGGCTCTGACACTCCCTGTGTAATCTTGGGCAAGTCCTTACGCCTCGCTGAGTCCCTCAGTTTACCTATCTGTAAAATGGGACTAATAATGCTTGTGTCACAGGAAGGAGGGAGAGGATTAAATGGCACAGCAAGCACCTGATAATTTAAGAAGGGAGAGAGAATCTGAGAATGTTGTAGCTAGAAGAGCCCCGAGACATCTGGTAGGGAAAAGTTAGGTTCAGAGGGAGTCAGCCACTGACCTTGGCTAAAACAGAGCAGTGGGTGCTTAGGATTTATCCTGCCTGGTTTGGTTTGCCCTCCTTTTCCTCTGCCTCCCAGTCTCCGTGTCCTGGTGTGGAGAGCGGGATCAGGAGTGGGACGGGAGGAAGAGGGGCGCCGTCTCCGAGCCCCTCCGCACACTCAGAGGCTGGAGCTTGTGGGCTTTCCCACGGCTTTTGCCGGGGGTGATCGACGCTTTTGCTGGTCAGAGATGATGCTGCCACACCCAAGCGTGTCCCTCACTCCGATGTCTGTTCCCCTCGGTGCATGGGGACCAAACACCCCTACAGTGGTTGCTGGGAGGAGGACTGAAGGCCACAACCTCGCCCCCCTCTCCCTCAGACCTCGCACCGCCCGGACGCACCAAACCCTACCCTCCACCCTCCACCGCATCGCTCAGCATGAGCCTTTACCACGGGCAGGGGTGTGGCCAGGCAAGAATCCAGAGAGGGCCAGTGCCTGAGTGAGAACCCCGTTTGTGCCCAGCAGCTGAATGCATGTCCGGCCCAGCGCCCCCCGTTCATGGCAGGGATGGAGGGGTGGGCTGCAGACCTAGGCAGGTGGTGGAGGCCTCGGAAGACGGCGGGATCCCCCTGCTGGCCCAGGCCGCTTCCCAGTTCTCACCGGCTCCCACCTCCCATCCCGCCGGCCGTTTCCCACCAGGAGCAAAGTTCCGCTCCCGGTGTCCTCCAAGCACTGGCCCAAGCCCCTGTCGCCTCTCTCCCTCCTCCCTGACCCAGGCTCCGTCACTGAGGAGCCCTCCTGTCTCGCTCCCCGTAATGCCATCCCGCCAATAAGATTAAAACATACCTCCCACTTACAGCATCGATTCATAGCACTGATTTACTGTTGCTTCTCGGCTGCTACAAAACGGATGCGCAGGCCACCACCTTTATCTCTATCCATCTCCTCGCTGCCGGGGAATAACTGCTAATTAATACCTTTCTGCCTCCCTGTGCCTGCCAACTTTGAGAGCCATCAATACTCCACGGGCTCCCTGCCACCCGGCCACTCGCCCCCACCTGCTCAGGACTCCAGCCCCAGGTCAGNATGCGCAGGCCACCACCTTTATCTCTATCCATCTCCTCGCTGCCGGGGAATAACTGCTAATTAATACCTTTCTGCCTCCCTGTGCCTGCCAACTTTGAGAGCCATCAATACTCCACGGGCTCCCTGCCACCCGGCCACTCGCCCCCACCTGCTCAGGACTCCAGCCCCAGGTCAGAGGCACCCTGGGGGTGGGGTTTGAGGTGGAACAAGGAAAGGCGGGCTTCTCCCCTCTCCTCATCCTCCCACTGGACACACAGACAATGCCAGGGAGCACGGGGTGGAGACTAATTCAGAAGGACTGAGTCAGCCCGCAGCTCAAATCCCAGCCCCTAGTCACATCAGCTCTGAGAGTTTCACCCCTGGGTCCCAGGCTCCTGTCCGCAAAATGGAGAAAGCCACAGGACCCACCTCCTAGGGATCTACAAGAGTTAAAGGTCAGGTCAAGAATGTCAGTCCTAAAGGAGATCCACCCTGAACAGTCACTGAAAGAACTGATGCTGAAGCGGAAGCTCCAATACTTTGGCCACCTGATGCGAAGCGCTGGCTCACTGGAAAAGACCCTGATGCTGGGACAGATGGAGGGCAGGAGAAGGGGGTGACAGAGGATGACGAGGTTAGATAAACACAATGAACATGAGTTTGAGCAAACTCTGGGAGATGGTGAGGGACAGGGAAGCCCGGCATGCTGCAGTCCGTGGGGCCGCACAGAGCGGACGTGAGTTAGCAATTGAGCAACAGCAGCAGAGCGTACCCAACACAGGCCCTGCCTCCTGCCTCCTCGGGGCCTTGGCTCTGGGCCCAGAGAGGAAGAAGGGGGTGACAGAGGATGACGAGGTTAGATAAACACAATGAACATGAGTTTGAGCAAACTCTGGGAGATGGTGAGGGACAGGGAAGCCCGGCATGCTGCAGTCCGTGGGGCCGCACAGAGCGGACGTGAGTTAGCAATTGAGCAACAGCAGCAGAGCGTACCCAACACAGGCCCTGCCTCCTGCCTCCTCGGGGCCTTGGCTCTGGGCCCAGAGAGGGTGCCGCTGCCACGGGCCAGCTGCGCCTGCAGTACTGCTCTCAGGGGATGGGCAGGGCTCATTCCCAGTGCTGGGAGCAGGCTCCGGGGAAGGCCCCAACACAGGAGTCAGCTACAGATACATTGCAAACCAACTATACTCCAGTCACCTAGACAGCATATTAAAAAACAGAGACATTACTTTGTCAACAGAGGTCCGTCTAGTCAGGCTATGGTTTTTCCAGTGGTCATGTATGGGTGTGAGAATTGGACCATAAAGAAGGCTGGGCACCAAAGAATTGATGCTTTTGAACTGTGGTGTTGGCAAAGACTCTTGAGGGTCCCTTGGACTGCAAGGAGATCCAACCAGTCCATCCTAAAGGAAATCAGTCCTGGATATTCATTGGAAGGACTGATGCTGAAATGGAAACTCCAATACTTTGGCCACCTGATGCGAAGAACTGACTTATTTGAAAAGACCCTGATGCTGGGAAAGACTGAAGGCGGGAGGAGAAGGGGACGACAGAGGACGAGATGATTGGATGTCCACCGACTCAATGGACATGAACTTGAGTAAGCTCCGGGACTTGGTGATGGACAAGGTGCCCTGGCGTGCTGCAGTCCACGCGGTCACAAAGAGTTGGACACGACTGAGCCAATGAACTGAACTGAACTGAACTGAACTGAATAATAATAATAATGAAAAGGCGTTAGCTACAACACGCAGCCTGGTTTGGAGACTGCAAAGCCGAAGCTGATTCAGGTCAACATCAGGAGCTCAGCCAGACTTTCCCTGCTTCTTTTGTTCTCCCTTTTCTGCGCAAAAGGCACCTCCTCCAAGAAGCCTTCCTGAACCACATAATCTAGAGACACTGGTCTGTCCTAAGCCCCGGACTATCCCAGAGCCCTGAATTCCCCTCACAGAACACTACCATCCAGAGTTAGGCTACTTACCTATTGGTTTATTTCTGTCTCATCCGTTAGAATGTTGGTCCCATGAGGCCTAAGCACTTGACTGTCCTGTTTGGTATCATCTCTCTGGGCACCCTGCTGGCTCAGACAGTAAAGAATCTGCTTACAATGCAGGAGATCGAGGTTTGATCCCTGGGTTGGGAAGATCCCTTGGAGAAGGGAATGGCAACCCACTCCTGTATTCTTGCCTGGAGAATTCCATAGACAGAGGGGCCTGGTGGGTTATAGTCCATGGGGTCATAAAGAGTCCGATACCACCGAGTGACTAATATTTTCACTTTACCTGAGCAGACAGGAGATCAGTAAGTATCTGATAAGTGAATAACAAATTCTCCATTAATATCAGCCAATAATAATAATAATATTGATAAAAATAAGCAAGACTATCACTTTCCTCTCCCCTTAAATGAAGAGCTGATTAAATGTCCTCTCTCCTTTAGTGGGGCATCCTATTAAAAAGGCATTGCCACTGTCTCCACTGCAAGGAGATCAAACCAATCAATCTTAAAGGAAATCAATTCTGAAAATTCACTGGAAGGACTGATTAGGAAACTGAAGCCCCAATACTTTGGCCACCTGATGTGAAGAGCTGACTCATTAGAAAAGACCCTGATGCTGAGAAAGATTGAAGGCAGGAGGAGAAGGCGACGACAGAGGGTGAGATGGTTGGATGGCATCACCGACTCAATGGACGTGAATTTGAACAAGCTCCGNAATACTTTGGCCACCTGATGTGAAGAGCTGACTCATTAGAAAAGACCCTGATGCTGAGAAAGATTGAAGGCAGGAGGAGAAGGCGACGACAGAGGGTGAGATGGTTGGATGGCATCACCGACTCAATGGACGTGAATTTGAACAAGCTCCGGGGGATGGTGGAGGACAGGGAAGCCTGGTGCGCTGTAGTCCATGGGGTCGCAAAAAGCTGGACATGACCGAGGGGCTGAACAACCACAACTGTGTATTCAGTGTCTCCTAGGTGCCGGGTGAGAGACTGAGGCTCAGAGCAGTCACACGCCTCGTCCCAGAAGACACACTTAGCGGGTGACTCGGCTGTCACTGAGATCCAGGTGGGCCACGCGCTCTCAGCCCTCCCCCGAGCCCCCAGAAGGGCACAGCACATCCCACCAGGAGGGAGGTGGACAGGGATTCCCTCCTGGCTCCCAGACTGAAACTGACAGCTGAAGAGAGAGGGCAGAAAAAAAAAGAGAGCGAGAGGGCAGGGCCTTCCCTCTGGCCACTGGAGGATGCCACGACCAGTCTCGGGAGGCCTGATCTTGGATCTGCACGGTCTGTGGAGAGGGTCAAGAAGGCGGGACCAGGTGAATCTAACTCTGGACTCCTCCTCCTCCTCTCTGAACCGGTCCCCTCCAGTGGGGGAGGGGGCATGGCTGCAGGACCAGATGGGCTTAGATGTGCTAACACTCAGAATTATCGCTGTCTCTCTAAATGCCCAGGTCTGCCATGACCGGCACTTTTCTGCTCTGTCTCATGGACAGGTCAGCCAGGCTGGGGGCCTGCTCTGTGAGGGGAGGAAGTGGGGGTGGGCTGGCAGCTGTCGGCCCCCCCACCAGCCGTGAGAGATGGTGGCAGGGGCGGGGGGTGGGGGGAGGAAGCCCCAAGACGGGGCCTGGCAGATGCGCCAGCAGAAGCCAGCACGGGTGCTTTTAATAAAGCATAATGAAGCGTGGGATCATAAAATATTTTGTCTAATTCCAGGCTCCCATGGGGGTGGGGCAGATCAGCTGGGCAGGCAGAGGAGAAAGGTTTACAGCGGGAAGCCTGGGGCTGGCTGGGGGTTGGAACAGGACAAGCTGGGAGCAGCAGCCGAGGGTCTGGTCCAGGGCCGGGGTAGGGGGGCTTTCTCACAGGCCTCCTTTTCAGCTTGGAAAGGGGCAGCAAGAGGAGACTTTTCCCCACAGAAACGGCCCCCTCCTGCTGGAGGCCTGGTACCAGTCATGGGCCCCTTTGGGCTTCCGTTTCCCCACATGAAATGAGGGTTTAATGCAAATAGAAAACTCTTCTAACATGAGGCCAACACCCTCATTTTCAAATTCCTTCATTCAAAGTAGAGCTGAAGCCCATCTGTTAAAGAAGCGACGTGGACTCCTGGCTCAATCTGGGGATGAGGACTCCCCCAGCTACTGTTTTGCCTGACGCTTTGGCCACCAGAAGTGGAGCAGGGCACCTCCGTGGGAAACCGGGGCTCCAAGGAGCACCGTTTGAGAACCATGGGTCGGCCCATCCTGCCTAAACTCCTGCATCCTTCAAGGCCCAGCTCATGTCTGAGAACTTCATCGGAGGCCTCATAACAGTGCACCTGTCCTAGGCACGATCAGCCACATCCCTGGCTCTTATCGTGGCCAGGGACTATGCTTCTTCACTTGTTTGCAGCCGGGGCTGCACAGCGTCTGAGACACGGTGGATGCTCAGTAAGAGGGCCCCTCCCTCACCGCACACGTCTACACTTGGCCGTCACCCCCAGCCCTGTTCTCCAGAGCGGTCATTGCGCCCTTTTGACGTGTACTCACGTGTGCCCTATCTGTCCGTTCATACCCTCTGGGCGGCAAGCTCCAGGAGGGCGGGCTTTATTCATTTATTTCTGTTCACCACCATACCTCCAGTGCCTAGCACACTATCCGGAACAAAGTAAGTGTCCAGTTTGTCAGATGAATGAATGGCTGGAGGGATGGATGGTTGGATATACGGCCAACGGAAGAAGGAAGGAATTTTCCTTTTCTTCCTTGAGTCAGTGTAAATCTGCCAGCCCTAATAGGTTCATTCAGAGTTCAGAATGTCTTTTGTTACTGGGGTTGGCCAAAAAGTTTGTCTGAATGTTCCACAAGATGTTCGAGATTTGGGCGGGGGTGGGGGAACAAACTTTTTGGCCAACCCAATATGAATCTCATGCAGCGCTAAGCTCTGGAGGGGCAGCCCCATCCTTCCTCCAGGTCCCACAGCGCCCACACAGGCTCTTATCAGTTCCATAAACACTTACTGGCGCCCGCTCTGGGCCAGAACCACGCCAGGGACAGGGAGCGTGGAGCTGAGTCACAATGCCAGCTGCGCCCCAGGGCGCTGTGAACAGAGTAGGTGCAGAGAAAATGTTCGTTGAATGAATTAAGTGTTATCTAAGGTGAGACGGGAATGATGGACAGGCCTTAGTCCAGAGAAGGAGGCGGCTCCTGCGGAGGGGACGGCCTGTGCAAAGGCCTTGGGGCAGGCTTCACGTCCCTCCGCCCCCAGGGTCCCCCGCAGGTGGCACCCGGTGCTCTTCCCAGAACCCTGGGCACAACGGGTCCCCTCTGAGGTCGTGCTCTTGTGGGGACGAGAGGGAGGGGTGACGAGCCACAGCCACTCCCCTCGCCAGGAGCATCTCCCCGGCCACCTCCGTACCACCGAACCCCACACTCATCTGCTCAGACCCACACCGGCACTAAACGTATCCACTGCAAATACCTCTCCTGTCTCTTTTCTGAGGGAAATAACATTGTTTAAGTAAAGCCCTTTAAAATTTAAAGAGCTGGGTCTGTGTGATCTCCGCGGGAAGCTTTTAGCAGCAGGCTGGAAAGAAATAATAATAATAATCACGAGGCCGGAGGCAACAGGGCAGAGCCAGCTGCCACCCAGTTCACTGCCCAGGCAGGGGGCCCAGGGCCACCTCGGGCTGCTGCCGAGCCCCTGACCCCCTCCCCCAGAGGCACATGGGATCAGGAGCGGAGGTGCAGAGAGCCCCAGAATCACCAAAGGTCAGGTTGGAAGGGGTCTTTGGCAGAGAAGCACGCAGGCAAAGAGGGCAGAAAGCAGGTAAAGCCTGAGACCCCGGGTTCAGAGCTCAGCCACTTAGTAGCTGTGCAACCCGATCAAGTGGCTCAGCCTCTCTGATGACGTGGGACTTTGCCCAGCGCCTCAGGCAGACTAGCCGTTCCCACTGCTGCAGTCCCGTAAGGACTTGGGAGCCATTCCAGTTTTAGAGTCTACAATATTAATCAGTAATTTACTTCTGTGCCTGCTCCTCTGCCCCAGGGGACTGTGGACTCCTGGAGGTCTCGCTGGCACCTCAGTGCGTAGGCCACAGCTCAGGGCTGGTGCTCAGAAAACGGCTGCTGAATGGAAACGAAATGAGGCTGACTCTGTGCACCAGGATGCAAGTGGCTGTGGGCGCATCCTCACCACCGACGCGACTGCTCTCAGCAACATCCCTGGAGGCAGGATGCTTCATCCCAAGGTGGGAACTGGGGGCATCAAATATGTCTTTTTTTCTTTTAATAATTCCGTATTTGGCTGCACGGAGTCTTAGTTGCGGCAGGCAGTTGCTGTGGCGTGTGGGGCCTTCTGCTGGGGTGCGGGGCCTTTCTAGTTGTGGCGCATGGACTTTGCTCCACAGAACGTGAGACCCTAGTTCCCAGACCAGGGACCAAACCCTCGTCCCCTGCATTGCAAGGTGGATCCTTAATGACCGGATCACAAGAGAAGTCCCCAAATGTGTCTTCAGGGAAGTATTTTGGACCTAGACAGGGCTCTCCGTCCCAATCTTATTCTCACCAAAGGATCTTGGAACTGGGCCACCCAGACTCAGTCCTTTGCTTTACGGACCTGAGGTAAGACGGGGGAGGGGAGCGAGTGATGGCGCCAGCTGCCGGAGGGGCTGAGCCCAGGTCCTGGGGCTCACTGCTCGGAGGCTGGTCTCCTTCCCACTGAGCCAGTCTCTTCCAGTCTCACCCACGGGATGAGGTCACGTGGAACAGGGAGGCCTCTTTAAAAATTCAAATTTTCACATTCATTTTAATATGGATTAAGAAAAAAGATGTATTCAGCGCCACAGGCCTATACATTACTCCTTCGTACCCGTGAAAAAAAGAGGGAATGGATTTAAATTTGATTTTGAGATGATCGTGATGTAAGAAGGACCCGGGTGGGATGAAGATAAAGTCGTGAAGACAGTGACTGGGGTCTGGCAGCGTCTGCAGTGCGCCCCGGGGATGGTGCAGAGCCACACTCCACCACCCGGGACGTGAGCACGGCAGCTGCACAACTTCCCCGGAGACCCAGGCCCCGGCCAAGGGCCGGGGCGGGGGGGAGGGCGGCCCCCGGCACTGCGATGGGTGGGCGGATGCGTGGATGGATGCCCCGCAGCCTGCACACAAAGGTCCAGCCCGCAGGACCGGGCTGATGTTCGGCTGGAAATGAATCTCTTCTAAGGGAAAGTGAACAGTCGGGTAGATGGGCGGCTGAACAAACGAATGTCACCTCAACCGACGGGGACAGAGACCCAAGGGGGTGGTTGGTGGAGATTTTCCTAAGGAACATTGATCCCCAGTGAGCGATCGACCCTCCGCTCTCAAAGGGCCACATTGCCATTGAGTCAGTAGGCAGGGCTGAGACTGACCTGCATGGGCACAGGGTACGTAGCCGGGCTGGGGGCAGTCGGCACGTGGGCGTGGGCAGGGGCACTCTATCTTGGCCGGAGCACCTCAGAGGATAAGCCAGGGGAGAGATCTCTGCTGATATTTGTCACGGCAATTTCAGCAAAGCACCGGATGGCGAAGCGGCTCGAACTTCAACTGGCAAAATTAGTCCTCGTCAAAGTCAATTTGAACAGTCAAGATGGAAGGAAAAAGTGGGCTGGACAAAGGAAAGTAGAGGGACCCGAGGAAAGTACCCTGAGCCAGTTCAGGAGCAGCAAGCCAAAGGGGCTGTCGGTGGAAGTCTTCCCAAGAAGTGGTCCCTCCATTTACAAGCCAGCCACCCCTGAAACTCCAGCTACTCGCTGAGAAGCTCCCTCTAAATAGGGAACTGGCACTGTTGGCTTTCAGGTGAAGGATAAATGGTCTGGTGATCCAAAGGGCTGGCTTACTGCCGATTCCCTCCTCCCCCACCTGCGCGGCTAGGAGCAGCCTCCGGCAGGACCAGCTCAGAGGTGAAGAACACTCGCCTTTACCCTTGCAAGGAAGGAGCTCTGAGGCTGTTCATGACGAATGTGGACCCGACCACACATAGTGAGAGCCGGTGGGGACGGCAAGAAAGATGATCTGAGTGGATCTGAGCAGAAAGGACCTCGTCGTGGGAAATAGAGTGGAAAACAGACTGGGGAGCGAAGCATCGGTGTGCCCTGGGGTGGAGTGATCTATCAGCGAGACGGACCAGCGGACGTCGAAGGGTCCGGGGCAGAGATGACGCGTCAGCGTGGTCTGCACCGGCCGCGGAGGCGTGCAGGCGCTCCCTCTTGACAGATTGCGGTGCTCCCCCAAAGTCACCCGTCCCTCAAGTTCCTGTGCCCTTGGGGGGCCAGTTCCCCGTTTCTAAAGCCCCAGACCCATGAGCTACATTTTGGCTCAGGAAAATCCAGCGTCCAGCACCGGATGGGGCATAAGGGCAGGCATTTTATTACTGCGATTGTCATTACTATAAGAAGCGACGGATCACTTATGAGCACTTGCACTGTCTCGTTCCAACGTGTCAGCAACTCATCTGGCACGTGGTGCAACCCTGTTTTCTAGACGGGAACGCTGAGGTTGGGCAGGGTGGTGCTAGGTCTCAGCTCTCTGCTCCCCAGGTCACTCTCTCCCCTTCTCCACCTATTCTGTGCCTGGCGGCCCAATTGCGTGGGCGTCCATGTGCGGCACTAGCAAGAGACCCACAGGCAGGAGCAGGATGAAATGGGGGTGTCTCTTCCTCCGGCTGCCTGCCAGGTCCCCAGGAGCTGGCTGCATCCCCCTACCCGGGGCCCCAGGCCTGCCCGCAGCCCTCTCCTCTCAGCCCTCTGTCCAGTCTGCGGGCAGTAGAAACTCCCAGTGATCCTGGCCCCAGGGGCTGCCCAGTCCCCTGTGCCCCCACTAAACCCTAGAGCCAGCGAAAAGTGAAAGTGTCAGTCGCTCAGTTCTGTCCTAGACTCTTTGTGACCCCACGGACTGTAGCCCACCAAACTCCTCTCTCCATGGGATCCTCCAGGCAAGAACACTGGAGTGGGTTGCCATGCCCTCCTCCAGGGGATCTTCCCGACCCAGGGATTGAACTTGGTAGTCCTTTAAAGAAGCCCTTCATGGACCAGCCAGGCTGAGCTTGGTGTTTCCTTCTGGAACCTGGTTGATACGGAGGGAAATAAATTGTCCCCAAATTACAGAGCTTCCCAACAGTGGCGCCGAAACCCCAACCCTCCTCTGTCTGCCTCCAAAGCCTGTGTCGTTCCATCGGAACCGCGGTTTCCCAGCCGCAGACGTTCACACCTCCCAGATTGGCCACGTTCGCGTGCCACCTGCTCCATGATGCACTTAACATTTTTCTTAAACTTGACTCTTTTTTTTTTTAATTTAAATAAGCCATTTTTAAAAAGGGAAAGAGAATTTAAATTACTGCCCCAAATGGCAAACCCGTCTCACTTGCCTTAAACAGAGGGTGACTGAAAAAGAATCATAATGAAAACAAAACACTGCTATTAAAACTTTGACTTCCTCTGGCTCACTGCAGGCGTGCTGCCCCACACCTGTTTTGTTGGAAAAAGAGATTAGCAAGCAAGAGGGTGTCAGAGCTTGACAGTATCAGCCTGAGGCTTTCTCCTCGGCTCAAGGAGGAGGATGGCATGAGAAAGGAAGTGGGAAGACCCTCCCTCTCTGGGATTCCTCATCACTTACTGCCAGTGGGAGGGGCACTCCCCTAGACCCGTGATGTCCAGCGGAGCCTTACGCAATGATGGGGGCATCTTATCCACATCTGTGCTGTCCAACACAAGAGCCACCAGCCACGTGTGGCTGTTGCGCCTTTGAAATGTGGCGGAAAAACTGAATTCTGTTTAATTCAGTTAAACAAAAGCCAAGACACTTTGCTGCGTTTTAATGTAAACGTGGGTTGTCGCACAGGGCTCCGTGTTGAACGCAGCTCCGCAAGCCCCGCGAGGGCGAGAATTCGCCTACTCCTTCTCGTCTGGATTTCTAGGTCGGCGTGGCGCCTGGCGGCCGGGAGCAGGGCGCAGATGAGTGACGCAGAGAATGGGCGAACGGGCGGCACCGCTTCCTGCAGCAGCGCTGTGCTCTCTGCGCCCGGGCGCTTCCTGCAGCAGCGCTGTGCTCTCTGCGCCCGGGCGCTTCCTGCAGCAGCGCTGTGCGCTCTGCGCCCGGGCGCTCCCAGAAGCCCCTGCCTCTTCCTCGTCTGTGCACGCTCAGTGGCGCAGTCGTGTCCGACTCTGTTACCCTTTGGACTGTAGCCCACCAGGCTCCTCCGTCCATGGGAATCTCCAGGCCAGGACACTGGTGTGGGCTGCCATTTCCTACTCGGGGATCTTCCCGACCCGGGGATCGAACCCATGTCTCTTGCATCTCCAGCACTGGCAGGCAGAGTCCCTATCACTGAGCCACCTGGGAAGCCAAGCAACCTTATCCCTCCCCCAGCAGGCTGCTTGCCCCTCTCCTCCCACCAGGCTCCACGGCCGGGCCACAGGTCTGAGGAATTCGCCCTCTGACGGTGCCTTTTCTTCGCCAAGCTGAGCTCAGGCCCACTTCTCTGCTGCCCCAGGAAACAAAGAAGCCTTTGTGAGGTGGCTGCTTCTGCCACACCGCCCCTCCCCCACTCCCCTGCCCCTGCCTGGGACATTAGGTGCTAGGTGACAACTAGCAATGTATCACCTGCTTCTGCAGCACCAGGCACCTGGCCTTGGGTTATTGTGTGGCCCGAATACCCACTTAACAAAAAGCTGCACACTCGGGCAGTGAGCACCAGCTCGAGATACGAATGCCACCCACCCTCTGGCCGCGCCAGCCTCTGTCTCCACCCTGCCAGGGCTACCTCCCCCCGCCCAGCCCTGCATGACGCCAGGGCAGCCGGTGATGGACGCCTTCCTCTGGGGCAGCATTAAGGAGCCGGGAGGAAGAGATGGTGCTGGGAGGATAATGGAGGCGCCAGTGGTTGGTGACACACAGCCCCGTTGGAGGAGCGCTGAGTGTCTCTGCAGAAAGAGAAACAAAAGGGCAGAAGGAACAGCTTGGCAAAGCCACAAAAAGGCCCAGTGGCTCAGCTGCCCCTCTCCCTGGTGACTCCCGAGCTGCTCCTGTGATGTCGGAGGCTGCTGGGTGCGCCCGCTGGAGCGCTGCCGAGACCCCCACTCAAGCCCGGGGACCCCAAGCTCCCCTAAGCAAGGCTCTGAGGTGGAGGGTCTGCCTAACTGAGCCCCCAGGATCGCCCCTAGGACCTCCAGGGAGAAGACCTGGCTTCCAGCACTAGCTCCCCACTCCCCCAACACACACTCACACACACACACTCACATGCACACACATGTGCACTCACATACATACACTCATGCACACACACACTCTCACACTCATTCACACTCACATGCAGCCCCCAGGATCGCCCCTAGGACCTCCAGGGAGAAGACCTGGCTTCCAGCACTAGCTCCCCACTCCCCCAACACACACTCACACACACACACTCACATGCACACACATGTGCACTCACATACATACACTCATGCACACACACACTCTCACACTCATTCACACTCACATGCATACACACGTGCACTCACATACACACACTCACGCACACACTCACACTCATTCACACACACATGCACTCATGCACACCCACACACTCTCACATTCATTCACACACACACATGCACTCACACACACACATTTACACCCATACACGCACACACACAGGCACTCTCACACACACTCACACACACTCACATGCACACACACATGCACTCACATACACACACTCACGCACACTCTCACACTCATTCACACACACACTCACACATGCACTCACACACACATTCACACCCATACACACACATGCACTCACACACACTCAGACACACGCACACATGCACACACACAGTCACACACGTGTGCGCACACACACACATTCGCACACACACAGTCACACACACAGTCACACACTCACATGCAGTCACACACACATGCACTCACATTCACACTCACACACATTCACACACACACATTCACACAGACACATGTACTCACACACACACTCACACACACACACATTCTCACACACACACGCACGTCACGCACAGTGTGAGGTCCTCTCTGGCCTCAGTCTTCTCAGCTTTAAAATGGAAGACAGGAGACAGTGCATTTAATTCTCCAGCTCCCTCCTGGCCCGGTGTTCTGCAGTCCTAAATCCAAGAACTTATTTAGGACTCTGTGTGGGAAACCTACAACGTACCCTTCCTCCTGGGCACTGGGGCTTGTAAATGCTTTCTCCTCTTCAACCTGTGGGCGTTCCAAACATCATTATAACAACAGCAATGACTTTTCACATGCCCACTATGTGCTCAGTACCCTGCATGCAGATCCTCCCCGAATTACGTAAACTTCCCCTTCCCAGCAGCCCCCACCCCACAAAGCCACCACGACGAGCCTCCTGTTCAGTTGGAGAAGTCAAGGCCGGAAGCAACAGAGAGGCTCTGAGTTCACACGCTGGATGCATGAGGGAGACGGGATCTGAACCCATGCTAGACCTCAGAGCTCACGCCTGCTGGGCATCTAGAAGCTTCTCCCCAGGAGAAGCCGCCCCCGCCGCTCTTGGCTCAGGCCCAAGCTGGAACAGTCCCATTCTAGGCAGGGCCTTGTTCTCCCTCCTTGCCAGGTATGGACACTCTGGGAGAGGTGAACAGAGTCCAAACGATGGCATTTCTGCCCTGAGGCCATTGTCTCTTTGGGTACCCCAGAGCCATCATTTATAACACAAAGGCATTCCAAAGGATGTCCAGCTTCAGGTGGCCCAGAAAAGCCAAATTAATCTTCCTAGAGTCCTGCTCTGAGAATGTCACTCATTTCTCTTCAACTGCCCCCCGTAGCCCCTGGGCTCAAGTCCAGACCCCTCGCTCCAGCTCTCAGGCCTCTGCCAACAGCTCTAACCTCATTTCCAGATTCTCAACAAGCACCTTCTGCTCAAGCAAGGCCAGCTGCCTCCCAGCCTCCCAGCCCAACAGGGCGCTCGTTCCCTCCTCTAGGTCTTTGCACATGCCTCCGCCCCCCAACCTGGCCTGGGGTTCCCTCCCCACCTGCTAAGCTTGTTCCAATCCTGCAGAGCCTTCCTGGGCCACTCCCCTTAGTTTCCAAGGGTTTCCTCTTGGTACCCTAGTACCGGCCATTTGTTAGAGATGATCTTTTATCATTCTCAAATGAGTCCATGCTCTATGGGGTTTGCCAGCAGCCAAAACTCCTTAGGGGATATCTCTGCTGATCCCGAACAAGGCTGGGACAGCTGCTTAATGAGCAGAAGTGACTGGATCCCTCGACGTGGCTCCAAAGGCAGCTTCCAGGACAGGAAGGAGAAAATAGGAGCTTCCTGAGCCTTTCAGAGTGACCCCGTGGCCGTCTGACCCCAGCCTGGGGGCCAGGAGAAAGGAACAGGTCGACAACCGAGCGCCGATCGCACGCCTGCTTCCATGTTTCATTTCATTCATCTCCACGTAACCCTCTGTCTTCCAAAGATGGGGACGCCGTGACCTAGAGAGGCACTGATTTGCCCAAGTGTGTACTCTGTGAGGGAGTGGCCAGCCAGGCTTTGACCCAGTGCAGATGGAAACCAAGGTATCTGGACCACACAGAGACGGACTGAGGAGGGATGGGCAGGCCCAGTGGCACGCTGGTACGTGCTTGGCAACCAGCTCTGCGCTGGGGAGGGCACTAATCTGCAGTGTTTGCCCATCTCCATGGTTTAAATCGCCATGGTCAGCTTCAAGCTACCAGTAAGATCAACTTAGGCTTTGGGGGAGATGTGTAAATCAACGCCTGGGTGGAGAACCCAGCCCTGCTCCCGACTTGCAGTGGGACCTTAGGCAAATCACATAATCTTTCCAAGTTGCATTGCTCTTCTGTAAAATGGGAGACTGTTAATCCCAAATGGGAGTTTCTGGGAACATTTCATATGACTGTGTGTGCACACAGCTAGCATGGGGCTTGCCACATAACAGTTACCATTTCTTTCCTTCCTTCCCCCAACCTCCCACCGGCCAGCAATGAAGAACAGCCTCTCCAACCAAGGAGAACCCAGAAGAAACAGGGAGCCCTTTGGTTTGGCTCATCCCCCAGATGCCATCCATGACGCCAGGGTGAGCTATGGTGGGCAGAGCTGGACAATAGACACATTCTCACACCAGAAGGGACTTCCAGAGGTGACTGAACAGGGCCAGGAAACAGGTCCCAGGCTCAGCATCTGGACCAAACCCCAGGCTCAGGGGAGACATCATTCATTCAGTCCGTCAGTGAGTCATTCAACAAACACATCTTGAAGCCACATCTGCTCGGAGCCAGGCTTCACGCCAGAGCCAATGGGACAGGGATGCCTGCCCTCAACAGCTCTCTGTTCGATAGGGAGTCGGGCCTGTGACCAGGTCCAGCCCCAGAGGAGAGTTGTTTAAACAACGTGTTGACCAAAGTGCCGCTGCCAGCACGCACAGGTGGCCCCTGCTGTCAGGGGCTGGCGGGGCTGTGGAGGGCAAGAAGTGGGCAAGCAGAGACTGGGAGGGAGGCTTACGTGGAGTCGGGGCTGTACCGGCTGAGGCCAGGAAAGCGCGGAGGGGAAGACATCTCCGGGCAGGCCAGGCCCGTGGGCGGAGAGACGGCGGGCTCCGCTCCCCGTGTGGTATGAGCACAGCCCGGCAGCGTCCTCCCCATGCACAGCAGTGAAGGATGGAGGAGTCACATCAGCAAAGTGGCTACGTCGGCACCCAGCTCACGGTGCAAGCTCTCTGGTTAGTTTAGGGGCCTATGGGCTCATGGGGAGCTGGCCTGTTTCACTGCAGACCCCTGGGGGTTGAAGGAAGCACCACAATGGATTGGGGAGGGAAGAAGCCTGAGCCTGCAGCCACAAACCCGGATTCCAGTCCAGCCACTTACTGCCACCATCTTTTCATTTCCCTGAGGCTCAGTTTCCCTGGTCGGTTCAATGGGCACAAGAGTAGCCTCCTTCACATCTGACGTGAGATTTGAATGGAAGGATGGGGGTCAAAGCATCTCATCAATGCTCAAGTACCACCAGCAGGTAGAGTCAGGATGTCTGGAATCAGAGTCTCCATCACATCGATGATCTGAGAGTCTTCAAGAAAGACAGAACGCAGTTCCAGGAGCAGAACTTTACCAACAGGAAGTTCATCTGTGAATCCAGCCTGAATTCCACAAGCCATAAGCCTTTGCATATACTTTCTGTAGAAAGCGACACACCCACACCCTCTCCACGTACCCCAGCACCAGGACATGTCCGAAGGCCAAAGATGCCTCATTCATCCACACAACCAGCCTTTACTAAGTATCCATCATGCGTTTGTGAGGAAGATTCAATAGTGAGAGGAACCGGACAGGTCTCTGCTTTTGCAGAACTTTTTACTAGGTTAGGGGATGGGAGGGTCACAGTGAGACCGCCTCTTCCACATTCCACTGGGAGAAACAACTTGCGTCTTGAGTCTTAACTGCATCCCTGTGGGTGTGGGCAGGGGACAATGCCTCAAGACTCCAGGGGAAGTCAGGGAGCAGGTAAGGGAATTGACCACCCCCATTCAGCAAACTACGAACCATGCTCCAGGAGTCACCAAGACTGGCTAATCAGCAGCTCTAAGGCTTATCACGCCCAGGGAGGGTATCAAGTGGGGATCCTTTTCTTATAAAGGGCAGAAATCAACTCCAGATAATCCAAGCCAAAAAAAAAAAACATAAAAAAGTAACTACTGGAACATTATGGGGAAACTCATGGAATGCAAGAACGAGCTGGAGCCGCAGGTGTCCGGAGGCCCACTTCACTAGAGCCAGGAAGATCCGTCATTATTAGCCTTGGGAAACCACAGAAGTGCAGCGTCTTGGGGGCTCCTGCTGATAAGGGGGACTTCCGATGGTTTTCACTCTTCATCTGCTCAGTATCCAGATTCTAGGGGTCATGTGTCAGACGGACTCGCCTTAGTGGGGCCACGGCTGATTACGCTGCCTACCAAGGAGGCGTGCAAACGAGAGGGGGTCATACTCTCCCAGAGCAAATCTGGTATGCCGCCAGGAGGTGTAGGCATGGCTGGTGGGCCCACAGACCCCAGGCTCCCGTCCTGGGTGTCAGCGCCCTTCGCACTCCTTTGGGCTGCTGCTCTGCACACCTCTGACTCCACGCATGTTCTGCTCGTTTGCTCCATCCATGGAATCTTGGCCAACGGGTCTTGAGCCCACTCTGCTAGTGAACCCTACTGCGAGTGTAAAGGTGGGCTCCAGGGTCTCATCCCCCTGGTTCCTTCCCAGAAACTCCATCCTGAGGACAGACACTTCTTAGGAAGAGATGTCACACGTTTCACCTGCACTGACATTTATTGTTTAAAACGGGGGACTTTGCCTCCTCTTGCGAAGGGTAGAGGCTGCTGCATTCCTCCTTCTGTGATGAAAATATAAACAGTTTCTCCTCTCTTCTGGAAGCAGCAGTGTCTTTGGATTGCTTTAGACCTGGGTTTGAAACTCCCAGTTCTCACCCTTATAAAAGATTTTGAGCCTCATTCATTGTTTAAGAAAGAAAAGAAGGAAGTGGGAAGAGATGAAGGGAAAGAGAGAGGGAGAGAGAGAGAGATGGCAAGAGGGAGCTGGGGGGGCGGTATCCTGGGGGGCTCTTGTCCTCATCTGTAAAACATGCCTCATGAGACTGCCTCACGAGTTGTCGAGGGCATTTAATGAATAAAGAACATCTAATAGGCGTGCGATAAGTGGAAGCTACCAGTAATAGCAGTCTTCTTTCTCCCTGTCCTCAATTACACTCAAGAAGTAACAGCCTTCAAGCTGAGCTGGCCCTGCCAGGCGCAGTCCTGCCTCTGGCTCTAGCTCACCTGGGTCCCTCCCTGGGACACTGGCCCTTGACCTATCAACCTCCTCCCTTTGCTTTAAGGTCCAGTTCCAGTCCTCCCTCCCCGTTGAAGCCTTCCTTTAATGCCCCCAAGAAGTCACTCTTCCCCCACAAACCCGCTCTGGGAGGCGTCGGTCCACGGGCATCCTGCAGGCATCAACAGATCTCCACTTGGATTGTCTTTTATCTTTATGCGCATGGGCCTGACTCCTCACCCCACTGGAACAACGGTCACGGTCATGGGTCTTTCTCTTTTCAGATGCACCCTGCCCACAGCAGATGCCCACTCATTCTCTGGATGACGACAAGGGCTTTGAGGGTTGTCCTCCTCCCATGTGTGCAGATGAACACACTGGATAATTTGATTTCAGTGGGGCTTGGGGAGGAGAAAGGCAGCCAGACAGGGCACTGGACACATAGCGACTGTCCATGTGCCTGGAGCTGAGGAAGTGACTGAGACCTGTTCTCACCAGGAGGCAGTAGAGCCCAGAGGGAAAGAGACAGACAGTCCTGGGTCTGAATCTCAGCTTGCCACGCACTGACTGGGTGACCTCGGACAAACCACTTAACCTCTCTGAACCTCAGCTTCCTCATCTGGAAAATAACCTTAACTCTCAGGATGGTTACAAGGATTAACGATAAGAAGAACAAAGCACATATATATGGCACAGAGCTGGCACAGTCAGGGCTGAATAAATGAATTTCAAGTGGCCTGGGGATGGAGCAGAGGTGGACGGGGCGGTAAGCCAGGTTAGACGCCTCTGTGGGTCCCAGGAAATCCGGTGAACAGAACTAACCAGCTTCCTCTCTGTCCAGCCCTTGTTCGGTTTTGAAGTCGGGACTGCTAAAACCCAGGAACCTCAACAGGTCTCTTCACCCTCCCCCACCCCTCACCCGGCCCCCAACTGCAGAAAGATTCAGGTCTGTGTGAGACAGATGTTCTGAAAAGCTGGGGTAGGCAGCCTATCCAAGGCACCACTGGCACCTTGCCAGCCCTTGCCCAGACGCCCTGTCCAAGGAACACTGGAAGGAAAGCGGGAGCAGGGGCCGGAAGACACTGACAGCCTGTCATGAACAAACCTTGGAATTCTGGGCCTCAGCTTCCTAATCTGTGAAGAGGAACTTAAACCCATCTTGCAGCGCATGAGCACCATGAAGCAGCTAGCGCGGGCTGGCCACACAGCAGCTGATCCATGTAATCTTGGCTGTTGAAAAAAAAAAAACAGAAACCCGGCTCTGATATTAGAAGAGCAGCAATCTTAAGATTGTTTAAGGGGACTGTTGAGGAAAGATCGTTCGATGCTGGGTCTCATTATCTGCTTCCACCAGGGCCGCTGTCCTTTGGCGCTTACCATCTTGCCCAAGACATTAGGATTTCTGGGGGCGGTAAGCAGTTTCTACTCTAAAAGGGTTCTCCTGCTAAAAATTACTCGTTTCAGAACCACGGCAGTAAGTGATCTCGGAGGTCGCTTCCAGCTGAACATTCTCTCCACTTAAAAAGCAAGAACTCCTTCAAGCTCTCAGGAGAAATTCCAGTTTGCATCTTGAGAGGGAAGGGGTGGGGTTTATGG
>SJYX01004570.1:535234-581660 GCA_006410675.1 Oreotragus oreotragus | reverse complement strand
GTTCCATGGGGTTGCAAAGAGTCTGACATGACTGAGTAACTAAACTGAACTGATGGACCTAACATTCTAGGTTCCTATGCAATATTGTTCTTTAAAGCATTGGACTTACATCACCAGTTACATCCACAACTGGGCATTGTTTTTGATTTGCTTCCATCTCTTCATTTTTTCTAGAGTTATTTCTCCACTCTTTTCCAGAAGCATATTAGGCACTTACCGACCTGGGGAGTTTATCTTTCAGTGTCATATCTTTTTGCCTTTTCAAACTGTTTGAGGCAAGAACACTGAAGTGGCTTGCCATTCCCTTCTCTAGTGTAACACGTTTTGTCAGATCTATCCACCGTGACCTGTCTGTCTTGGGTGCCCTACCTGGAATGGTTCACAGTTTCATTGAGTTAGACAAGGTTGTGATCCATGTAAACAGTTAGTTTTCTGTGCTTGTTGTTTTCATTTTGTCTGTCCTCAGATGGTGGAGTAGAGGACGTGTGCTCATCTTCTGCAAGAACTCCAAAACTATAACTCACTGCTGAACAACTGTCAACTGGAGAATGTTGGATCTCACCAAAACTAGATATGCCACGTCCAAGGGCAAAGGAGAAACCCAAGCAAGATGGTAGGAGAGGCAAAATCACATTTAGAATCAAACCCCTTACCCAGCAGAAATGCTCAGAGTGTTCAAGCAAGCCTTGTGTGTACCAGGACCCAGAGAACTCACAGAGTCTGAGCCAGAACTGTGTTTGAGTGTCTCCTGTGAAAGTATGGGTCAGCAGTGGCCTGCCACAAGGGCAGGGGCTCTGGGTAGAGCAGCTGGGTATGGCATAGGCCCTCTTGGAGGAGGTTGCAATTAACCCCACCATAGAGCCACCAGAATGTACACAGGACTAGAGAAACAGACTCTTGGAGGGCACAAATAGAACCTTGTGTCAAACAGGACCCAGGAGAAAAGAGCAATGGCCGCACAAGAGACTGACTTAAACTTGTCTGTGAGTGTCCAGGAGTCTCTGGCAGAGGTGTAGGTCAATGGTGGCCTGCTGCAGGTTTGGGGCACTGAGTGCAGCAGTGCATGCACAGGACCTTTTGAAGATAGTCCATTATCTTCATTAATTACACAATAGTTTGGCCTCAGGTCAAACAACAGGGAAGGAACACAACCCCACCCATAAACAGAAATTGGATTAAAGATTTACTAAGCATGGCCCCACCAATCAGAAGAGGACCCAGTTTCCCCCTCAGTCAGTCCTTCCCATCAGTAAACTTCCATAAGCCTTTTATCCTTATATATCAAAGGGCAGACAGAATGAAAACCACAATCACAGAAACCTAACCAAACTGATCACAAGGACCACAGCATCATTTAACTAAATCAAAATACAAGCCATGTCCTGTAGGGGTACCCAAGACAGACAGGTTATAGTGGAGTGTTGTGACAAAACATGGTCCACTAAAGAAGGGAATAGAAAACTACTTCAGTATTCTTGCCTTGAGGACCCCATGAACAGCATAAAAGGCAAAAAGATAGGACTCTGAAAGATGACCTCTCCAGGTTGGTAAGTGCCCAATATAATACTGAAGATCAGTACACAAATAACTCCAGAAAGAATGAAAAGACAGAGCCAAAACAAAAACAACACCCAGTTGTGGATGTCACTGGTGACAGAAATNTCCATGAACAGCATAAAAGGCAAAAAGATAGGACTCTGAAAGATGACCTCTCCAGGTTGGTAAGTGCCCAATATAATACTGAAGATCAGTACACAAATAACTCCAGAAAGAATGAAAAAACAGAGCCAAAACAAAAACAACACCCAGTTGTGGATGTCACTGTTGACAGAAATAAAGTCTGATGCTGTAAAGAGCAATATTGCATAGGAACCTGGAATGTTATGTCCATGAATCAAAGCAAATTGGAAGTGGTGAAAAAGGAGATGGCAGGAGTGGACGTCAGCATTTTAGAAGTCAGTGAACTAAAACAAACTAGAATAGGTGAATTTAAATCAGATGATCATTATATCTACTACTGTGGGCAAGAATCGCTTAGATGAAATGGAGTAGCCATCACAATGAACAAAAGAATCTGAGTACTTGAATGCAATCTCAAAAACGACAGAATGATCTCTGTTTCCAAGGCAAACCATTCAATATCACAGTAATCCTAGTTTATGCTTTGAACAGTAATGCTGAAGAAGCTGAAGTTGAATGGTTCTATCAAGAACTACAAGATCTCCTAGAACTAACACCCCAAAAAATATCCTTTTCATTATAGGGGACTAGAATGCAAAAGTAGGAAGTTAAGAGATACTTGGAGTAACAGGCAAATTTGACCTTGGAGTACAAAACAAAGCAGGGTAAAGCTAACAAAGTTTTGCCAAGAGAGCCCACTGGCCATAGCAAACACCCTCTTCCAACAACACAAGAGAAGACTCTACACATGGACATCACCAGATGGTCGACACTGAAATCAGATTGATTATACTCTTTGCAACCAAAGTTGGAGAAGCTCTATACAGTCAGCAAAAAAAAAAGACCAGGAGCTGACTGTTGCTCAAATCATGAACTCCTTATTGACAAATTCAGACTTAAATTGAAGAAAGTAAGGGAAACCACTAGACCATTAATGTATGACCTAAATCGAATCCCTTACTATTATACAATGGAAGTGACAAATAGAGTCCCAGGATTAGATATGATAGAGTGATTGAAGAACTATGGACAGAAGTTTGAGACATTGTACAAGAGACAGTGATAAAGACCATCTCAAAGAAAAAGAAATGCAAAAAGGCTTGTGGAGGCCTTACAAATAGCTGAGAAAAGAAGAGAAGTGAAAGCCAAAGGAGAAAAGGACAGGTATACCCATTCGAATGCAGAGTTCCAAAGTATAGCAAGGGGAGGTAAGAAAGCTTTCTTCAGTGATCAATGCAAAGAAATAGAAGAAAATAATAGAATGGGAAAGACTGGAGATCTCTTAAAAAAAAAAAATAGAGATACTAAGGGAACATTTCATGCAAATTGGGCACAATAAAGAACAGAAATTATATGAAACTCACAGAAGCATATACATATATATATATATATGACCCAGATAACCATCATGGTGTGATCCCTCACCTAGAGCCAGACATCCTGGAATGTGAAGTCAAGTGGGCCTTATGAAACATCACTAGGAACAAAGCCAGTGGAGGCGATGAAATTCCAGTTGAGTTATTTCAATTCCTAAAAGATGATGCTGTGTAAATGCTGCACTCAATATGCCATCAAATTTGGAACTCAGCAGTGGCAATGGGACTGGAAAGTTTTCATTCCAAGCCCAAAGAAGGGCAATGCCAAAGAGTGTTCAAACTACCATGCAACTGCACTCATCTCACATGCTAGCAAAGCAATGCTCAAAATTCTCCTAGCCAGGCTTCAATAGTATGTGAACCATAAGTTTCCAGATATTCAAGCTAGATATAGAAAAGGCAGAAGAACCAGAGATCAAATTGTTAACATCCATTGGATCATGAGAAATGTAAGAGAATTCCTGAAAAACATCTACTTTTGCTTTATTGAGTCCACCAAAGCCTTTGACTATGTGGATCACTACAAACAGTGGAAAATTCTGAAAGAGAATGGAATACCAGGTCACCTGACTTGCCTCTTGATAAATCTGTATGCAGGTCAAGAAGCAACTTTTAGAACTGTATATGGAACAACAGACTGGTTCTAAATTGAGAAAGGAGTATGTCCAGGCTCTATATTGTCACCCTGCTTCTTTAATTTATATGCAGAGTACATCATAACAAATGCCAGACCGGATGTAGCACAAGCTGGAATCAAGATTGCCAGAAGAAATATCAACAATCTCAGATAGGCAGATGACACCACCTTTATGTCAGAAAGTGAAGAAGAACTAAAGAGCCTATTGAAGAAACTGAGAAAAAAAAAATAAGAGTGAAATAGGTGGCTTAAAACTCAACATTCAGAAAACTAAGATCATTTCATGGCAGATAGATGGGGAAACAGTGGAAAGAGTGACAGACTTTATTTTGTGAGCTCAAAAATCCCTGCAGATGGTGACTGCAGCCATGAAATTAAAAGACAGTTGCTCCTTGGAGGAAAAGCTATGACCAACCTAGACAGCCTATTAAAAAGCAGCCATTACTTTTTGCCAACAAAGGTCTATCTACTCTAACTATGTTTTACCAGTAGTCATTTATGGGTTTGAGAGTTGGACTATAACGAAATCTGAGCACCGAAGAATTGATGCTTTTGAACTGTGGTGTTGGAGAAGACTCTTGAGAGTCCTTTGGACTGCAAAGATATCCAACCAATCCATCTTAAAGGAAATCAGTCCTAAATATTCATTGAAAGGACTGATGCTAAAGCTGAAACTCCAATACTTTGGCTACCTGATGAGAACAGACTCATTTGAAAAGACCCTGATGCTGGGAGAGATTGAAGGTGGAAGGTGAAGTGTTCGACAGAGGTGAGATGATTGGATGGCATTACTGACTCAATGGACATGAATTTGAGAGAGCTCCAGGAGTTGGTGATGATCAAGGAGGCCTGGCAGGCTGCAGTTCATGGGGTCAAAAGTCAGACATGACTGAGTGACTGAACTTAACTGAACTGATGGATAAGAGCCAGAGGCTTGTGAAAACTTCCTGGTAGGAGGGACTTGCTGTGGGTAAATCTGGGTCTTGTTCTGATTTGCAAGACCAAGCTCAGTAAACCTTTAATCCAATTTTCTGTTGATGGGTGGGACTGTTCCCTCCCTGTTGTTTGTCCTGAGGCCAAACTATGGTAGGGGTAACGGTAGGAATGCCAGCACAGGTGTATTCAGTGCCCCTGACCCTGTGGTAGGCACTGTCAACTCACACCTATGCCAGAGATTCCTGGACACTCACAGGCAAGTCTAGGTCAATCTCTTGTAGGGATCAGTGTTCCATTCTCTTGGGTCTTGGTATGTACAAGGTTTTGTTTGTGCCCTCTAAGAGTCTGTTTCCCCAGTCCTATGGATGTCCTGTAATCAAATCCGACTGGCCTCCAAAGTCAAATTCTCTAAGGGTTCTCAGTCCCTTTGCCAGATTCTCAGGTTTGAAAATCTTTTGTGGGTCCTTGAACTTTAGTAATAGTGCAAGAACTTCTTTGTTATAATTGTTCTCCAGTTTTTGGGTCTTCTGCTCAGTGGCTCCCTGGTGGGGTTAATGGTAACCTCCTCCAAGAGGATTTATGCCACATACTGTGCCTCCCAGGTCTGCTGCATCCAGAGCCCCTGTCCCTGTGTCATACCACTGTTGAACCATACCTCCACTTGAGACACTCAAACACTGAAGGGCAGTTTTGGCTCAGTCTCTTTGGGGTCCCTGTTCTCAGCTGAGCTATTTTCTTTTTGATTNGGTTAATGGTGACCTCCTCCAAGAGGATTTATGCCACATACTGTGCCTCCCAGGTCTGCTGCATCCAGAGCCCCTGTCCCTGTGTCATACCACTGTTGAACCATACCTCCACTTGAGACACTCAAACACTGAAGGGCAGTTTTGGCTCAGTCTCTTTGGGGTCCCTGTTCTCAGCTGAGCTATTTTCTTTTTGATTACTTTGGTCCTGGAGACCAAAACAGTCTTCTTTAGTTCCTATCAATTGTTTTGCTTTCTTTCTATTTGCTTTATTGCATTCTTGAACTGATTTCTTTGTCTGTGGGTATATTCTTCTCTAATGTTTTATTTCTCAGAAATAGTTAAGTTGGTGACAACTATAAAAGGAAGAAGATAATATATACATATTTCCTCTTTCAGAGTTTACCACCAACTGTTCTCTCACTACATTAAACAGTCAAGTTATTCATTATGACTTCTCAGTGAGTACTGACAGTTTTCAGGAAAATGATGGTCTTGCTGAAGGTCTCTTATTTGTGCTGAACAGTACATTACGACTTAGTTTTCACTACTTACTATGTCTTCTTATTGATGATAATATGAGGGTGAATATGTTTCATTTGTTGAAGCTGAAGTTAAAATTTTAATAAAGACAATATATATTCTGAGTCAAACCTGTCACCAATTCTAGCCCAATATTCTGCTTTTAACAAGAAAATGTTCTGATATGAAGGTCTAAATTTCCCTTATTATCTGACCTAAAATAGGAATTTAAATATCAACTTTTAAGCAGGTTTTTTATAAACACAAAATATTAATTCAATGTAACAATCTAGCAACTTGTGATATACTATGAGGCTCAGTATTATTTAGTATTTAAAGTTATTGACACTGTGCCAATCGCAAGTTTAAATCCAGTTTTGGATTTTGAGTACTTATTAAGTTGCCTCAGTTTTTTACTATGTAAAAATTCTGACCTCCCAGTATTAAATTATACACTGCATATAACATTTAGGATAGCTTCTGATACATCCTAATTATAAGATGAAAGCTATTAAGTTGTATACTAAAAAGCATGCTAGGTATGTGTTTTTGCTCAGTCATGTCCAACTCTTTGATATCCCATGAACTGTAGCCCACCAGGCTCCTCTGAACCGTAGCCCACCAGGCTCCTCTGTCCATGGGGATTCTCCAGGCAAGAATACTGGAGTGGGTTGCCATGNTTAAGTTGTATACTAAAAAGCATGCTAGGTATGTGTTTTTGCTCAGTCATGTCCAACTCTTTGATATCCCATGAACTGTAGCCCACCAGGCTCCTCTGAACCGTAGCCCACCAGGCTCCTCTGTCCATGGGGATTCTCCAGGCAAGAATACTGGAGTGGGTTGCCATGCCCTTCTCCAGGAGATCTTCCTGATCCAGGGATGGAACCTGCATTTACTGCAGCTCCTGCATTGCAGGCAGATTCTTTACCATTGAGCCACTGGGATCGTCTCTCAAAGATTAAGAGTTCAAAGAAAAATCATGAGTTTATTTGAACCATTATATGTAGCATCAACATGGTTGGCTGTGTTAGAGTTTTGCCTGAATCCCATCTTTCTCAGAATGTTCCTTTACCTCTTTCTTCTTCCTCTCCAAGGACTGGCAATTTAAATTAATTTTGTTAAAATTTACATGGGAAGCAAGACAGCTTAAATATCCCAATCAGCCATTTATCCTCTCTCCAAATTTCTTCCTTCAATTACACAGTTAAGGCTTAACATCTATTTCTTTCTCTCATAGTCATTCCAACTCCCTCCTTTTTTACATAATCTAAACCATAGCAATTTTTCTCAGCCAGCAGACTCGCTCAGACAATCAAAATCTCTGCAATTAGTAAGTTATTTTCTCTGATTCCACAAGTGTGACACATAAAGGCTTTAGTTTATCAAGGCACACATATACAATAAGAAATAAAGGGCTATGAGATCTCAGAAGTGAAGTAATTTATTTTAGGTAGAGATAATGGGGTTGGTGGCTCATGCAGTAAATTACATCTGTGCAGCAAAGGACTAACTCAGCATTCGTGGGTTGTTAGAATTATGCACATTCCAAAGAAGGGTCTGGCCCTTGACCAGCCTCTAGGAGATAACTGTTAAATCCCTGAAATATCATGCCTGCTAAGAGTTGTTGTTTACCTGGGAATTTGAGTTATGCCAGACTGTTAACCAGCTTTATGCCAAAGCTGTGGTTTATGGTGAAGGCCTTGAGCCACACAGTGTTAGTTTGACCTCAGGAGAGGTTGGCAATTGAGTAAATAGATCAACTACGTGCGCACTTCATGCCTAAATGACTAGTCCCACTGGACACCAAGACTTGGTAAACTTCTCTGGTTGGGAATATATTATATGCCCTGGGAATATTATATGCTCATGACAGTATGCTGTCAGCATCACTGCTGAGAGAATATAGTGCTATCCATATGAATCCACTGGGAGAGAGTAAATAGAAACAAATATTTTTCTTATCCTGGACCCTATAAAAGTGAAAGTGAAGTCACTCAAACGTGTCCGACTCTTTGCAACCTTGGACTGTAGCCCACCAGGCCCCTCCGTCCATGGGATTCTCCAGGCAAGAATACTGGAGTGGCTTGCCATTTCCTTCNATCCACTGGGAGAGAGTAAATAGAAACAAATATTTTTCTTATCCTGGACCCTATAAAAGTGAAAGTGAAGTCACTCAAACGTGTCCGACTCTTTGCAACCTTGGACTGTAGCCCACCAGGCCCCTCCGTCCATGGGATTCTCCAGGCAAGAATACTGGAGTGGCTTGCCATTTCCTTCCCCAGGGGACCTTCCTGACCCAGGGATCGAACCCAGGTCTCCTGCATTGCAGGCAGATGCATTAACCTCTGAGCCACCAGGGAAGCCCTATACTATGTGCCATTTTCTTGGGCTTATTTTAATCAGTACCCTTTCATTCTAAGAAACTATAATCATGAATATAACAGTTTTTCTGATTTCTGCAAGTTTGCATAGTGAATCTCAGACTGAAGGTGGTTTTGGGGAACACTTTTACAGTGTTTGAATTCTCAGTTGGACTGAATGAATACAATTTCAGAAATGTAGAAATATGAGGGCAGAGGATGGAAAAAGAAAGTAACAGGAACAGATGTTATCTGAGATGGAGGAAACTAGAAGATTCTAGGAACATAGAGAACACTGTACCATGTGAAAGCATCAGTGAATCAGTATCACTCATTGCATTGAAAGTGAAAGTGAAATCTCTCAGTCGAGTTGGACTCTGCGACCCCATGGACAGTAGCCTACCAGGATTCTCAGTCCATTGGATTTTCCAGGCAAGAGTACTGGAGTGGATTGCCATTTCCTTCTCCAGGGGATCTTCCCTACCCAGGGATTGAACCTGGTCTCCCGCATTATAGGCAGATACTTTACCCTCTGAGCCACCAGGGAAGCCCATCGTTGCATTAAATATCGTTATTTTCTAAGCCTATTACCTCAAGAAGAATAGACAGTTAGGGAGAGGTAAGATTCAATGATTTTTTTTTTTTCTCTGTCATACTTACATGTGGAATCTAAAAGATGAATCAAGACTATAGATAACTTGTGATTTATAAAATGAAATCTACAGTCAGATTTACTCAGTCTAATCCTGAAACTTGATTGGGCAAGTTTCTAGCATGACCTATTCTATGTGTTAGTTTCCCAATCTGTCAATTGAGGTTACTATGATATTAATTTCACAAAATTATAAAAATTAAATTCTATGTAAAAGTTGTGCCTGACATAGTATATTGTTGTTCAGCCACTCCATCATGTCCGATTTTGTGACCCCAAGGAATGCAGCATGCCAGGCTTCCTGGTACACTATCTGCTGGAGTTTGCTCACTCATGTCCATAGAGTCAATGATGTTTTGCTCAAACTGATGTCCAATGAGTTGGCTCTTCACATCTGGTGGCCAGAGTATTGAGTTTCAGCTTCAACACCAGTCCTTCCAATGAATATTGAACAATATATACCTACCACATATTAGCTGACTATTTATGAATGGGGCTGCAAATCTAGTATACAAGATCACCAACATTTTTTTGTCTCTTTTTTTCACCCCTTTTTAAAATTGAGGTATAAATTGACATACAGCAATCCATTAGTTACAGGTGTACAACATAATGACTTCATATTTGTATACACAGAGAAATGATCACCACCATATCTAACTATCATTTGTCACCATGTAAAGATACATATTTTTTTTCATAGTGAGAAGAGCTTTCAAATATNCCACTTGAGACACTCAAACACTGAAGGGCAGTTTTGGCTCAGTCTCTTTGGGGTCCCTGTTCTCAGCTGAGCTATTTTCTTTTTGATTACTTTGGTCCTGGAGACCAAAACAGTCTTCTTTAGTTCCTATCAATTGTTTTGCTTTCTTTCTATTTGCTTTATTGCATTCTTGAACTGATTTCTTTGTCTGTGGGTATATTCTTCTCTAATGTTTTATTTCTCAGAAATAGTTAAGTTGGTGACAACTATAAAAGGAAGAAGATAATGTATACATATTTCCTCTTTCAGAGTTTACCACCAACTGTTCTCTCACTACATTAAACAGTCAAGTTATTCATTATGACTTCTCAGTGAGTACTGACAGTTTTCAGGAAAATGATGGTCTTGCTGAAGGTCTCTTATTTGTGCTGAACAGTACATTACGACTTAGTTTTCACTACTTACTATGTCTTCTTATTGATGATAATATGAGGGTGAATATGTTTCATTTGTTGAAGCTGAAGTTAAAATTTTAATAAAGACAATATATATTCTGAGTCAAACCTGTCACCCATTCTAGCCCAATATTCTGCTTTTAACAAGAAAATGTTCTGATATGAAGGTCTAAATTTCCCTTATTATCTGACCTAAAATAGGAATTTAAATATCAACTTTTAAGCAGGTTTTTTATAAACACAAAATATTAATTCAATGTAACAATCTAGCAACTTGTGATATACTATGAGGCTCAGTATTATTTAGTATTTAAAGTTATTGACACTGTGCCAATCGCAAGTTTAAATCCAGTTTTGGATTTTGAGTACTTATTAAGTTGCCTCAGTTTTTTACTATGTAAAAATTCTGACCTCCCAGTATTAAATTATACACTGCATATAACATTTAGGATAGCTTCTGATACATCCTAATTATAAGATGAAAGCTATTAAGTTGTATACTAAAAAGCATGCTAGGTATGTGTTTTTGCTCAGTCATGTCCAACTCTTTGATATCCCATGAACTGTAGCCCACCAGGCTCCTCTGAACCGTAGCCCACCAGGCTCCTCTGTCCATGGGGATTCTCCAGGCAAGAATACTGGAGTGGGTTGCCATGCCCTTCTCCAGGAGATCTTCCTGATCCAGGGATGGAACCTGCATTTACTGCAGCTCCTGCATTGCAGGCAGATTCTTTACCATTGAGCCACTGGGATCGTCTCTCAAAGATTAAGAGTTCAAAGAAAAATCATGAGTTTATTTGAACCATTATATGTAGCATCAACATGGTTGGCTGTGTTAGAGTTTTGCCTGAATCCCATCTTTCTCAGAATGTTCCTTTACCTCTTTCTTCTTCCTCTCCAAGGACTGGCAATTTAAATTAATTTTGTTAAAATTTACATGGGAAGCAAGACAGCTTAAATATCCCAATCAGCCATTTATCCTCTCTCCAAATTTCTTCCTTCAATTACACAGTTAAGGCTTAACATCTATTTCTTTCTCTCATAGTCATTCCAACTCCCTCCTTTTTTACATAATCTAAACCATAGCAATTTTTCTCAGCCAGCAGACTCGCTCAGACAATCAAAATCTCTGCAATTAGTAAGTTATTTTCTCTGATTCCACAAGTGTGACACATAAAGGCTTTAGTTTATCAAGGCACACATATACAATAAGAAATAAAGGGCTATAAGATCTCAGAAGTGAAGTAATTTATTTTAGGTAGAGATAATGGGGTTGGTGGCTCATGCAGTAAATTACATCTGTGCAGCAAAGGACTAACTCAGCATTCGTGGGTTGTTAGAATTATGCACATTCCAAAGAAGGGTCTGGCCCTTGACCAGCCTCTAGGAGATAACTGTTAAATCCCTGAAATATCATGCCTGCTAAGAGTTGTTGTTTACCTGGGAATTTGAGTTATGCCAGACTGTTAACCAGCTTTATGCCAAAGCTGTGGTTTATGGTGAAGGCCTTGAGCCACACAGTGTTAGTTTGACCTCAGGAGAGGTTGGCAATTGAGTAAATAGATCAACTACGTGCGCACTTCATGCCTAAATGACTAGTCCCACTGGACACCAAGACTTGGTAAACTTCTCTGGTTGGGAATATATTATATGCCCTGGGAATATTATATGCTCATGACAGTATGCTGTCAGCATCACTGCTGAGAGAATATAGTGCTATCCATATGAATCCACTGGGAGAGAGTAAATAGAAACAAATATTTTTCTTATCCTGGACCCTATAAAAGTGAAAGTGAAGTCACTCAAACGTGTCCGACTCTTTGCAACCTTGGACTGTAGCCCACCAGGCCCCTCCGTCCATGGGATTCTCCAGGCAAGAATACTGGAGTGGCTTGCCATTTCCTTCCCCAGGGGACCTTCCTGACCCAGGGATCGAACCCAGGTCTCCTGCATTGCAGGCAGACGCATTAACCTCTGAGCCACCAGGGAAGCCCTATACTATGTGCCATTTTCTTGGGCTTATTTTAATCAGTACCCTTTCATTCTAAGAAACTATAATCATGAATATAACAGTTTTTCTGATTTCTGCAAGTTTGCATAGTGAATCTCAGACTGAAGGTGGTTTTGGGGAACACTTTTACAGTGTTTGAATTCTCAGTTGGACTGAATGAATACAATTTCAGAAATGTAGAAATATGAGGGCAGAGGATGGAAAAAGAAAGTAACAGGAACAGATGTTATCTGAGATGGAGGAAACTAGAAGATTCTAGGAACATAGAGAACACTGTACCATGTGAAAGCATCAGTGAATCAGTATCACTCATTGCATTGAAAGTGAAAGTGAAATCTCTCAGTCGAGTTGGACTCTGCGACCCCATGGACAGTAGCCTACCAGGCTTCTCAGTCCATTGGATTTTCCAGGCAAGAGTACTGGAGTGGATTGCCATTTCCTTCTCCAGGGGATCTTCCCTACCCAGGGATTGAACCTGGTCTCCCGCATTATAGGCAGATACTTTACCCTCTGAGCCACCAGGGAAGCCCATCGTTGCATTAAATATCGTTATTTTCTAAGCCTATTACCTCAAGAAGAATAGACAGTTAGGGAGAGGTAAGATTCAATGATTTTTTTTTTTCTCTGTCATACTTACATGTGGAATCTAAAAGATGAATCAAGACTATAGATAACTTGTGATTTATAAAATGAAATCTACAGTCAGATTTACTCAGTCTAATCCTGAAACTTGATTGGGCAAGTTTCTAGCATGACCTATTCTATGTGTTAGTTTCCCAATCTGTCAATTGAGGTTACTATGATATTAATTTCACAAAATTATAAAAATTAAATTCTATGTAAAAGTTGTGCCTGACATAGTATATTGTTGTTCAGCCACTCCATCATGTCCGATTTTGTGACCCCAAGGAATGCAGCATGCCAGGCTTCCTGGTACACTATCTGCTGGAGTTTGCTCACTCATGTCCATAGAGTCAATGATGTTTTGCTCAAACTGATGTCCAATGAGTTGGCTCTTCACATCTGGTGGCCAGAGTATTGAGTTTCAGCTTCAACACCAGTCCTTCCAATGAATATTGAACAATATATACCTACCACATATTAGCTGACTATTTATGAATGGGGCTGCAAATCTAGTATACAAGATCACCAACATTTTTTTGTCTCTTTTTTTCACCCCTTTTTAAAATTGAGGTATAAATTGACATACAGCAATCCATTAGTTACAGGTGTACAACATAATGACTTCATATTTGTATACACAGAGAAATGATCACCACCATATCTAACTATCATTTGTCACCATGTAAAGATACATATTTTTTTTCATAGTGAGAAGAGCTTTCAAATATGCAGTACCATATTATTGATTATAGTCACCATTCTGTTTATCTCCATAACATTTATTTTATAATTGAAATTTGTACCTATTGATTATTTTAACCAATGTCATCTACCTCTTAACCTTACCCTTCTTCTCTGGCAACCACCTATCTGTTTATCTGTATATATGAGTTCATTTATATGTTTGTTTTGTTTTTTAGATTCCACATATAAGTAAAATCATACATATTTGTCTCTCTTTGTCTGATTTATTCACTTAGAATAATACACTCAAGGTTCACTCGTGTTGTCATGAATGACAAACTTTTTTTTTTTTAATGGCTGAGTCATACTTTGTACCATATCTTTATCCATTCATCCATTGGTGGCATGTAGGTTGTTTCCTATTAGAATGAAATCTGTGGTGAACATACAGATACATATATCTTTCAAATTCGTGTTTTTATTTTCTCTTGATATATACTCTGAAGTGAAATTGCTAGATCATGCTGTAGTTCCATTTTTAATTCTTTGAGGAGCCTCCATACTGTTTTCCAAAGTGGTTGCACATTCAGCATTCCCATCAGCAGTTCACGGTGGTTTCTTTTCTCCACATCTTTGTCAACATTTGTTGTTTCTTGTTCTTTAGATAATAACCATTCTGGCAGTATGAAGTGATATCTCATCGTGGTATTGATTTGCATTTCCTTGATAATTAATGATGATGAGCATTTTCCCATGTGCTTGTTGACCATGTATATATCTTCTTTGAACAAAATGTGTTCAGATCTCTTGCCCATGTTTCCATCAGTTACCTTTTCTCTGTTATTAAGTTATATGAGTTTTTTAATGGGTATTAACCCTTTATCAAATATATGGTTTGCAAATATATTCTCCCATTCAGTAGGTTGCCTTTTCTTTTGCTTTTAAGATATTTTATTAAAGATTTCCTCACTGTGAAGAACTCTTTAGTTTTATTTAGTCCCATTTGTTTATTTTTGCTTCTGTTGCCTTTGCAAATGGTTTCAAATCCAAATGCTATATATAAATATATGTATAATACATGTATATATATATATGTGTATATATATAACAAAGTGCAATTTCAAGGAGCTTATTGCCTATGTTATGATTTCTCATCATACATTCAAATTTTTTATCCATTTTGAGATAATTTGTATATGGTGTAAGATGGTGATCAAGGTTTATGTGTTTAAACTGTCCAGTTTTCCTAACCATTTATTAAAGGACTCTACTTATCCCATCATGTATTCTTGCCTCCTTTGTTGTTAGTTAATTGGAAATATATATGTGGATTTATTTCTGGACTCTCTATTCTGTTCCAATAACTTATATGTCTGATTTTAATGTAAATACCATACTATTTGGATTGCTATAGCTTTGTAATACAGTTTGAAATCGGAGGTTGTGATGCTTTCAACCTTATTCTTTTTGAAAATTACTTGGGCTTTTGGGGTCCATAAAATTTCAGGATTATTGTTTAAGTTCTGTGAAAAATGTTGTTGAAACTTTGATAGAGATTATATTGAACCTGTAAGTTACTTTGAGTAATATGGGCATGTTTATAATTTAATTATCAAAATTCATGAACAGAATGCATCTTTCCATTTATCTGTGTCTTCGTCAGTTTCTTTTATCAGTATCTTATGATATTCAGTGTACAGATATTTAACTTCCTTGATTAAATTTATTCTAAGTATTTTATTACTTTTGGTGCAAATATAAATAAAAAACACAACCAATATTTGTATATTGATTTTGTATGCTGCAACTTTACTGAATTGACTTAACAGTTTTAACATTTTTTTTTAAATGGAGTCATTAGGGTTTTCTGTAGAGTATCAAGTCATCCTTGATGAAGTTTTACTTCTTCCTTTCCAATTTAGAGTCCTTTTATTTTTTTCTCTTGTATGATTGCTGTGACGAGGTGTTCCAATACATTGTTGAATAATAGTGATGAGAGTGGGCTTCCTTGTCTTGTTTCTTAATGAAGAAATGTTCAGCTTTTTGTGTATGATTTTAGCTGTGGGCTTGTCATATATCACCTATATTATGCTGATGTATGTTCCATCTATACTCTCTTTGTTGAGGATTTTTATCAAATATGAATGATGAATTTTATCAAATGTTTTTTCTGCCTCTATTGAGAACAACTTGATTTTTATCTTTTATTTTATTAATGTGTTCTACCACATTGATTGATTTGCAGTTTTTAAACCATCCTTGCATTTATGGGATAAGCCTCACTTGATCATGGTGTATGATCTTTTTAATATGTTGTTGAATTGGTTTGTTAATATTTTGTTGAATTTATTTATGTTTATCAGTGAGATTAGCCTGTAGTTTCTCTTTTTTGATGTGTCCCTGTCTGGTTTCAGTGTTCGTGTAATGCTGATCTTGCAAAATATGTTTGCAAGTATTCATGTCTCCAAGGTTTTGGAAAATTTTGAGCAGAATAGTTATCAAATATTGTTTAGTAGGATTTGCCACTGAAGCCTTCTGGTCCTGGGCTTTGTTTGTCAGGAGCTGACTCAATCTCTTTACTATTCAGATGATTACTGAAAAATGATTTTCAATTTCTTCATGATTCAGTCTTAGAAGATTCTTTATTTCTAGGAATTTATCTATTTCTTCTCGGTTGTCTAATTTGTTGGTGTATAATTATTTATAGTAGTCTCCTATACTACTTTATGTTTCCTTACTACCAGTTGTAATTTCTCCTCTTCCATTTCTGATTTTATTTACAACCCTCTCTCTTTTTTTCTTAGTGAGTCTAGCTAAATAAAGGTTTGTTAATTTTGTTGATATTTCAAAGAACTAATCTTAGTTTCATTGATGTTTTCTATTGTCTTTATAGTCTCCATTTCACTTATTTACATTCTGATCTTTACTATCACCTTCTTTCTATTATCTCTGGGCTTTGATATTTTTCTAGTTCTCTTTGGAGTAATACTAGATTTATTATTTAAGATTTTTCTTCTTTCTTGATGTAGGCCTGTAAAAGTCCCTCTTAGAAATGCTTTGGCTGCCTCTCATAGATTTTATTATGTTGTATATTAATTTTCATGTTTCTTAAGATATTTTCTTTTCTGGTATGTGTGTTTTATCACAATTTTATTTATTTATTTTTTAATATAATTTTATTTATTTTAATTGGAGGCTAATTACTTTACAATATTGTATTGGTTTTGCCATACATCGACATGAATCCACCACGGGTATACATGTGTTCTCCATCCTGAACCTCCCTCCCACAACCCTCTCCATACCATTCCTCTGGGTCATCCCAGTGCACCAGCCCCGAGCATCCTATATTATGCATCGAACCTGGACTGGCAATTTGTTTTGCATATGATATTATACATGTTTTAATGCCATTCTTCTAAATCAACCCACCCTCTTCCTCTCCCACAGAGTCCAAAAGACTGTTCTATACATCTGTATCTCTTTTGCTGTCTCACATACAGAGTTATTGCTACCATCTTTCTAAATTCCATATACATGTGTTAGTATACTGTATTGATGTTTTCCTTTCTGGCTTACTTCACTCTGTATAATAGGCTCCAGTTTCATCCACATCATTAGAACTGATTCAAATGTATTATTTTTAATGGCTGAGCAATACTCCATTGTGTATATGTATCACAGCTTTCTTATCCATTCGTCAGGTTGCTTCCATGCCCTGGCTAGTATAAACAGTGTTTCGATGAACATTGGGGCACATGGATCTCTTTCAATTCTGGTTTCCTCAGTGTGTATGCCCAGCAGTGGGACTGCTGGGTAGTATGGCAGTTCTATTTCCAATTTTTTAAGGAATCTCCACACTACTGTTCTCCATAGTGGCTGTAGTAGTTTGCATTCCCACAAACAGTCTAAGAGGGTTACCTTTTCTCCACACCCTCTCCAGCATTTATTGCTTGTAGACTTTTAGATAGAAGCCATTCTGACTGGCATGAGATGGAACCTCATTGTGGTTTTGATTTGCATTTCTCTGATAATGAGTGACGTTGAACATCTTTTCATGTGTTTGTTAGCCATTTGTATGTCTTCTTTGGAGAAATGTCTGTTTAGTTCTTTGGCCCACTTTTTGATTGGGTCGTTTATTTTTCTGGGATTGAGCTGCAGGTGTTGCTTGTATATTTTTGAGATTAATTCTTTGTCAGCTGCTTCATTTGCTATTATTTTCTCCCATCCCGAAGACTGTCTTTTCACGTTGCTTATAGTTTCCTTTGTTGTGCAGAAGCTTTTAATATTAATTAGGTCCCATTTGTTTATTTTTGTTTTTATTTCCATTATTCTGGGGGGTTGGTCATAGAGGATTCTGCTGTGATTTATGTCGGAGAGTGTTTTGCCTATGTTCTCCTCTAGCAGTTTTATAGTTTCTGGTCTTACATTTAGATCTTTAATCCATTTTGAGTTTGTTTTTGTGTATGATGTTAGAAAGTGTTCTAGTTTCATTCTTTTACAAGTGGTTGACCAGTTTTCCCAGCACCACTTATTAAAGAGATTGTCTTTTCTCTATTGTATATTCTTGCCTCTTTTGTCAAACTAAGGTGTCCATAGGTGTGTGGATTTATCTCTGGGCCTTCTATTTTGTTCTATTGATCTATATTTCTATCTTTGTGCCAGAACCATACTGTCTTGATGACTGTGACTTTGTAGTAGAGCCTGAAGTCAGGGAGGTTGATTCCTCCAATTCCATTCTTCTTTCTCAAGATTGCTTTTGCTATTCGAGGTTTTTTGTATTTCCATATAAATTGTGGAAGTATTTGTTGTAACTCTGGGAAAAATACCGTTGGTAGCTTGATAGGGATTGCATTGAATCTATAGATTGCTTTGGGTAGTTTACTTATTTTCACTGTATTGTTTCTTCCGATTCATGAACATGGTATATTTCTCCATCCATTAGTGTCCTCTTTGATTTCTTTTACCAGTGTTTTATAGTTTTTTATATATTGGTCTTTTTTTCTTTAGGTAGATATATTCCTAATTCTTTTATTCTTTTTGTTTCAATGGTGAATGGAATTGTTTCCTTAATTGCTCCTTCTATTTTCTCATTATTAGTGTATAAGAATGCAAGGGATTTCTGTGAGTTGATTTTATATCCTGAAATTTTACTATATTTATTGATTAGCTCTAGTAATTCTCTGGTGGAGTTATTAGGGTTTTATTTTTTATTATAAATTTATTTATTTTAATTGGAGGCTAATTACTTTACAATATTATATTGGTTTTGCCATACATCAACATGAATCTGCCACAGGCATACATGTGTTCCCCATCCTGAGGATCATGTCATGTGCAAACAGTGAGAGTTTTACTTCTTCTTTTTCAATTTGGATTCATTTTTTTCTTTTTCTTCTCTGATTGCTGTGGCCAAAACTTCCAAAACTATTTTGAAAAGTAGTGGTGAAAGTGGGCACCGTTGTCCTATTCCTGACTTTAGGGAAGATGCTTGCAATTTTCACCATTGAGGATAATGTTTGCTGTGGGTTTTTCATATATAGCTTTTATTATGTTGAAGTATGTTCCTTCTAGTCCTGTTTTCTGGACAGTTTTTTATCATAAATGCATGTTTAATTTTGTTCTTTGGTGACTCACTGGTTGTTCAGGTGTATATTGTTTAAGCTCCACATATTTGTCATTTTTACAGTTTTCTTCTTGTAATTGATTTCTAGTTTCATACCATTGTTGTCAGAAAATATGACTGATATTTCAATCTCTTTAAATTTATTGATATTTGCTTTGCAATGAACATATGTTCTATCTTGGAGAATGTTCCTTGTACACTTGAGAAGAATGCTCATTGTGCTGCTTTGGGATGGAATGCTCTATATATGTCTATTTCGTCCATCTGGTTAAAGACTGATGTTTCCTTCTTGACTTTCTGTCTGGATCATTTGTTCACTGATGCAAGTGGGTATTAATATACTTAACTATTTTTGTGTTTTTGTCAACATCTCCCTTTATGTTTGCTAATATTTGCTTTATATATATATATATAAATGTTGCTTCTTTTTGTTGAATTGATTGCCATTATCATTATGTAGTGTCCTTCTTTGTCTCTTGTTACAGTCTTTGTTTTAAAATCTGTTTTATGTAAGTATTTGTACCCTACTTTTTTTTTTCATTTTCAATGAATATCTTTTCCCTGCTCAACATTCAGTCTGTGCATCTTTTTTGATTTGAAGTGAAGTAAGGCTCATAGGCAACATATACGTGGGCCCAATTTTGTACATGTTTAACCACTCTATGTCTTTTGATTGTATAATTTATTCTATTTGCCTTTAAATTATTGTTGATAGGTTTGAATTTATTGCTACTTTGCTAATTGTTTTCTGGTTATTTTGCATCTTTTCTGTTACTTTATTTTGCTATTGTCTCTTGTATTTTGATGAAAATACTGTAGTTTTACTCTTGGATAAGTTTTATTCTATTCTCTTTATCTTTTGTGTATCCACTATGAGTGTCTGCTTCATAGTTCCCATGAGGTTTTCACATAACAATCTATCTTCAGTTGATGGCAAGTTATGCTTGAATACATTTTAAAGCTCAGCATTTTTGCCCTCTTCCTCAACAAACATATATTTTGTTTTCATTATACAATTTTTGTGTGTGTTATCAAATGAAGGATTTTATTTTATTTTTTGCTATTAACCTTTTTTTTTCTTTTTTTTATTTTTATTTTTACTTTATTTTACTTTACAGTACTGTGTTGGTTTTGGCATATATTGACATGAATCCATCACGGGTGTACATAAACTCCCAAACATGAACCCCCCAGCCACCTTCCACCCCACATCATCCCTCCGGATCATCCCCATTTTACATCTCTTTGTGTGTGTCACTTGAACTAATTCTTGTGGTTATAGTTCTCTTAACTACTTTTTGTGGCTTAAACTTTATACTAGCTTTATAAATGATCACTTCACTACCTTTACCATATAGTTGCTTTCACCAATAAGATTTTTACTTTCTTTTTTTTTTGTTTTAAATTGGTGCATTTTCTTTTCAAGTTAAATAATTTTTTTTAACATTGCTTATAAGGTTAGTTTAGTGGTGATGAACTGCTTTATTTTTTGTTTGACTGGAAAGCTGTTCATCTTTTCTTTAATTCTTAATTATAACATTACCAGGGAGAGTATTCTTCCTTACAATATATTTGCTTATTTCAACACTTAAAATATATCATTCAGTTTAGTTCAGTCACTCAGTCGTGTCTGACTCTTTGCGACCCCATGAATTGCAACACGCCTGGCCTCCCTGTCCATCACCAACTCCTGGAGTTCACTCAGACTCACGTCCATTGAGTCAGTGATGCCAGCCAGCCATCTCATCCTCTGTTATCCCTTTCTCCTCCTGCCCCCAATCCCTCCCAGCATCAGAGTCTTTTCCAGTGAGTCAGCTCTTCACATGAGGTGGCCAAAGTACAGGAGTTTCAGCTTTAGCACCCTTTCCTTTATGGCCTGTGATGTTTATGATGAGAAATATTCTGAGAGTCTTATGGGGTTTTTTTTTTTGTTTTAAATTGGTGCATTTTCTTTTCAAGTTAAATAATTTTTTTTAACATTGCTTATAAGGTTAGTTTAGTGGTGATGAACTGCTTTATTTTTTGTTTGACTGGAAAGCTGTTCATCTTTTCTTTAATTCTTAATTATAACATTACCAGGGAGAGTATTCTTCCTTACAATATATTTGTTTATTTCAACACTTAAAATATATCATTCAGTTTAGTTCAGTCACTCAGTCGTGTCTGACTCTTTGTGACCCCATGAATTGCAACACGCCTGGCCTCCCTGTCCATCACCAACTCCTGGAGTTCACTCAGACTCACGTCCATTGAGTCAGTGATGCCAGCCAGCCATCTCATCCTCTGTTATCCCTTTCTCCTCCTGCCCCCAATCCCTCCCAGCATCAGAGTCTTTTCCAGTGAGTCAGCTCTTCACATGAGGTGGCCAAAGTACAGGAGTTTCAGCTTTAGCACCCTTTCCTTTATGGCCTGTGATGTTTATGATGAGAAATATTCTGAGAGTCTTATGGGGTATCCCTTTTATTTAACAAATTGCTTTATTCTTGCTCTTTAGATTCTCTCTTTATTTTAAAATTCTATTATTTTAATTATAATCTGTTTTTGTGTGAGTTTCTTTGGTTTCATCTTGGCTAGAACTCTCTTTGCTTCCTAGATCTGGATATCTGTTTTTTTCCTCAGTTCAGAAAAGTTTTCAGACATTTATTTCTCCAAATAAGTTTTTGCCCCTTTCTCTCACTCTTCTCGTTTGAGACACTTATATGTGAAGGTTATCATGTTGATTTTCAAATAGGGTCCCTTAAACAATCATCTCTTTAATTTTTTTTTTTTTTCTTTTTGCTGCTCTGTTTGGATGATTTCAACTGCCCTGTCTTCCAAACCACCTGTTCCTTGTTTCTTCATCTGGTCTGCTACTGAACTCCTCCAGTGGATTCTTCAATTTAGTTGTTGTATTCTTCAGCTCTTTGACTTCTGTTGTGCATTCTTATATTTTCTATCTCTTTGATAAAGTTGTCTCTGTGATCATCTTTGTTTTCCCAAATTCAATCCTTTTTATGACCATAAATTTTAACCCTCTATCAGGTTAATTACTTATTTTCATTTCTGGGATTATATGCTATTCTTTTATTTTGACATAAATAATATTTTGTCATAATAAATATTCCTCAATTTCTTCACTTTGTTTGACTCTCTGTGTTTGTTTCGATTTATTATGTAATATAGCTATTGCCCCTACTCTCAAAAGATTGGTCTTGTATAGGAGATAAACCTTATTGTTTAATCTTGTTCTGACTTGGTTGTCTCTTGAATTGTCTCTCCAGTTGTTTCTGACCTGGCCACCAACATCTGGCATTCAAGGAGCATCCCTTGTATGAACTTTCCATGCCTGTCAATCCTCATGGAGCTATAGGGGCTAGAGCACTTGCATACCACCTCTGCTGAGGCACAGGCAGAATATTTAAAACAACCAAGACTTTTAATGTTTTAAGAAAATTTTCAAACTGTTAAATATTTGTAACAAAATACAGTGTTGTGTTAGGTCAATTGGCCCATAGAAAGGTAATTAGAAACCATCCCTTTATAGATAAGAATTCTTCTAATGTAGTAACCCTATGACTATTTCAATATCTGAAAGTTAACTTGTAGAGTAGACTTAGGGAGAAGATTTGTAACTATATCCATTTTCATTTTATCGATGCAATAGAATTAAGGAAATAAATAATAATTATTAATAATTTCCATAATCTGAGAAGTAAAAAAAAAAGTTTTTCTTTTTGAATTCATTTTAAAAGCATTCAAGTTTATCTAAATTGCTGGAAGAAGTAGTAACAACAGTTCTGTAACCCCTTTTTTCTATCCCTCCTTGGGGATCTGTCAGTTAGAGTTAGTTGCTCAATCATGTCCAACTATTTGCAATCCCATGAAATGTAGCCCTCCAAGCTCCTCTGTCCATGCAACTCTGAGGCAAGAATACTGGAGTCGGTTGTCATTTCCTTCTCCAGGGAATCTTCCTGTCGCAGGGATCAAACCTGGGTCTTTTGCAATGCAGGCAGATTCTTTATGACTGAGCAAACCAGGGAAGCTCTCTTTGGAGATGCCTCTCACAATAATTACTACTTTAAATAAATTAAAACCTTTCCCATACACACCCTCTCTCCATCTTCGTAAGACAAAAGTAGAATACAGGAAGCCAAAGAACTACTAAGCTACATTTTTATATGGACACACTTTTTTTTTTAATTGTCTTGAAAAATTTAAACCATGGCAACAAAGACTTTGTATTGAATATCAGTGCAATCTCCAGGTTTGTCAACCTGCAATGTCTCAAAATTCCAACAAAAATAAAGACAGACAGACAACAAAGAAAGACAGATAGACCAAAAGTAAAACATCACCACTCTACAACTACCAAAAAAAGAAAAGAAAAAAAATCCACCACTGAAGGACTGAAATTAATTGTATTAATCTTATTGCATTACTGCAGTAGGGTAATATTATCTGGATAGAATCTTAGTAGTCTCCTAGAAGGGTAACATCAAAGAAGGATATTTATAAAATTTCAGAGCCAGACCTTAGTGATTTTAAGGAAAGTGTTTCAAGAAAGAGAATTGGTTAGGATTGTGTAATTATAGCATAATAACTTTGCATTAGTTGGCATAGTAAGCAAATGTTTTGAAGCAGTTCTTGATAAGCAACCAATTAGTCTGGATAAGTAAGCTATTTCGGTTGGTTCACAGTCTTATCTTTCAAGAGCAAGTATTTTCTGAGTAAAGTAACAAAAGTGATTTTGCTTATTCTCAATATTATTTGACATATAAGTAGGAAAGTTAGACCAGTCTGAGTGTTGTCCAACATAAAGACAGGAAATTATGTTGATTTCAGTTTTCAAATTGCATAGTTATTAGGATTAAATTTTTATTTTAAGGTCAGATTTTTCATCCTACAAATTCTTATAATATTAAGCAGTTTCTGTGAGGAATAAACTGTTTCTATACATTATATATATTTACCGAATCCTAGGATTATTTTTATTATTGTATTTTTTATGCTTTTTACAGTAAATTTTTTATTGAAAATTAATTCTATTAAAACATCAACTCAGTGTGAGCAAATAAACCAGGATGTAAAGAATGTGCATGCTATGTTAAAAATATCTGGCCAACAAGCATGCTGCTGCTGCTGCAGCTAAGTCACATCAGTCATGTCCGACTCTGTGCGACCCCATAGATGGCAGCCCACCAGGCTCTTTTGTCGACAGGATTTTCCAGGCAAGAATACTGGAATGGGTTGCCATTTCCCTCTCCAATGCATGCATGCATGCTAAGTCGCTTCAGTCGTGTCTGACTTTGTGCAACCCCATAGACGGCAGCCCAGGAGGCTCCTCTATCCATGGGATCCTCCAAGCAAGAACACTGGAGTAGGTTGTCATTTTCGTCTCCAAGAACAAGGACTCAACAGTTTTGTTTTGTTTTGTTTTGTTTTGTTTTGTTTTTGGCCGGGAGGAGAGTCATAAAATGCAATGAACTACTATATTCAAGTAAAAAGAAAGAATAAGAATCACTTGCCACACTTGATAGTTCACTGTTCACTAGATGTTATTTTTACATTTTATTTTTAGTCTGGAGAAGGAAATTGAAACTGAATTAGGTAAATAAATATCCATTCTCCAAACTTTCCCTTTTTCCAAGTAGTTAACTTAGTGCTCTGTGATTTTGATCAAACTATTCATGCTTTTGTTGTAATGCTCTCAGCAAAACATTCTTAAATATACATGGCTTTATGAAAAAGGCTTTACCTGATGCTTGGTAAGTATTTGATGTTTATGTATAGAATAGTAATTGAAGGTCTTACTGTACACACAAAACTCTGTAGTTAACTTCAGAGTTTTCTGCTGATTTTAGAAATAACATCTTTTGAGTGTGTTATCACTGGTTTTAAAATCTTGAAAAAAATTAGATCACTGGAATATTCACTTTCAGTTCAGTTCAGTTCAGTTCAGTTCAGTCAGTCAGTCATGTCCAACACTTTGTGACGCCATAAACCACAGCACGCCAGACCTCCCTGTCCATCAGCAACTCCCGGAGTCCAAACCCATGTCCATTGAGTCGGTGATGCCATCACCTCATCTTCTGTTGTCCCCTTCTCCTCCTGCCCTCAATCTTTCCCAGCATCAGGGTCTTTTCAAATGAGTCAGCTCTTCGCATCAGGTGGCCAAAGTATTGGAGTTGCAACTTAAACATCATGTCTTCCAATGAACACCCAGGACTGATCTCTTTTAAGATGGACTGGTTGGATCTCCTTGTAGTCCATGGTACTCTCAAGAGTCTTCTCCAATGCCACAGTTCAAAAGCATCAATTCTTCTGTCCTCAGCGAAAAACCACAGCCTTGACTAGACGGACCTTTGTTGACAAAGTAATGTCTCTGCTTTTTAATATGCTACCTAGGTTGGTCATAACTTTCCTTCCAAGGAGTAAGTGTCTTTTAATTTCATGGCTGCAATCACCATCGGCAGTGATTTTAGAGCCTCAAAAAATAGTCAGCCACTGTTTGCCCATCTATTTGCCATGAAGTGATGGGGCTGGATGCCATGATCTTAGTTTTTCTGAATGTTGAGCTTTAAGCCAACTTTTCCACTCTCCTCTTTCACTTTAATCAAGAGACTCTTTAGTTCTTCTTCACTTTCTGCCATACAGGTGGTGTCATCTGCATATCTGAGGTTATTGATATTTCTCCCAGCAATCTTGATTTCAGCTTGCTCTTCCTCCAGCTCAATGTTTCTCATGGAATATTTACTTTACATACCATATTTGTTTCCCCAAACGTGAAGATTAAAATACTATACAGATATATAAAAGNCCATACAGGTGGTGTCATCTGCATATCTGAGGTTATTGATATTTCTCCCAGCAATATTGATTTCAGCTTGCTCTTCCTCCAGCTCAATGTTTCTCATGGAATATTTACTTTACATACCATATTTGTTTCCCCAAACGTGAAGATTAAAATACTATACAGATATATAAAAGTTGTCATTAAAATTTTTGTATTAAAAAGGAAAGGAGTTTGTAATCTAAATTTTAGATATCACACTTCTGTGATTTGAAATGAAGAACTATGAGTAAAATTATCATTTAAATAATTTACAATGTATTTGGGTTTCAAATGATGGAAACTTAGTTCTATAGTGAGGATCATTTACTACCATCACTGAAAAGAGTGAGGATGTCACCAGACTCCAGGGATCAGTGAAAACATTGGCTTGATTCTGCCAGGACTCTAATTCCACTCTTAGCTTTGCACTCATCTTTGTATCAGTTTCACTTTGTTGTACTACTAAGCACATTCATATACATGGCAGGAAAAGTAGTAATAAAGAGCCTTTGAGATTCATAACTCTTGGCTTTCACTACCACTAACTTTCTTAATTTCCAGTTAGGAAGAAGAAGAAAAAAAAATGACTCAAATAGTTTGCCTTTGATCGGGAACTCTCTCCAGGACCAATTATCTGTGGCCAGATTATGTAAAAACATAATACATTTTCAGTTCTCAATATGCAATATAAATCTGAGTGAGTAGAGTGTGATATTTGGAGAAAAGACAAAGATTCTAACTCAATTATATCAGAGATATTGTTTTCATCTTATCTGAAGAAGAATAAGCATTCTTCTCTGAAAATGTATCAATTCCATAGTATTGATTAAGATGATAGAAAAAACTGACCCAGACCAGGTTAAACAATTTATATAATAATACAGAGAAAATATATACGAAAAACCCAAAGGTATATTTGGTATAATCCAACAATTTAATGTTTCTAAGAGCTCAGTTACTTTATGTCCCTCTCCTCAGCCTCTGCAATGCAGCTTGATTCAAAAGAGGGCTGTGCTTGTGATTACAAGATGGTTACTATAAGCTCTTAGACACAAATACCTTCATATCAGTATTCCCACTAAAAGTTCTCTTAATCATTCTTTTTACAACAGCTTAGACTCATGCCTACTCTGGGAATGTCATACTTGGCCAGGACACTGGAATGCCCTAACTGTTGTGTCCTCTCCTTCTGCAGTTTGGAATGGAATCAAATGGGTAACTAATATAAGTTGGATGCAACTGGAAATCTGTAAGTGGAGGAATGCTTGCTGAGAATGTAACCTAGACTATCAGTCACACATCCATCTCTTTATTGTCATCTTTTAATTATTCTATTGCTATTTTATTCTATTTGACTTGAAGATAACAAAATTTAACTGAAGTCATCATTGCTAAGGCTTAAATTCTCACTGCTTCACCTTTACTGTAGGAAACCAAACCCTTTCAACATAGCAAAGCAAACCATAATGAAATACTGGTTGATCAAATGTTTGATATTTCAAACGGTAAAGAGTCTGCCTGCAATGCAGGAGACCCTAGTTCGATTCCTGGGTCAGAAAGATTCCCTGGAGAAGGAAATGGCAATCCACTCCAGCACTCTTGCCTGGAAAATTAGCCTTGAGTAACCAAAATACAAAACCAAAAACCTGGAAAAAAATGTAATGAAATGAAAAGATATGATAGAAACAAGCAAAATAAAACATTGATTTATTTAACAATATAAGCATTAGGGAGGAGACCCTAAGATGGCAGAAGAATAGAATGGTGAGACCACTTTGTCCCCCACAATTCATCAAAAGAACATTTAAATGCTAAGTAAATTCCACAAAAAATACTGAATGACAGCAGAGGACATCAGGCACCCAGAAAAGCAGCCCATTGTCTTCAAAAGGAGGTAGGAAAAAATATAAAAGACAAAAAAGGGGAAAAAAGAGGTAGGGACATAGCTCTGTTCTGGGAAGGGAGTCTTAAAAAGAGAGAAGTTTCCAAACACCAGGAAACACTCTCACTGCCAAGTCTGTGGTGAGCCTTGGAAGCACAGAGGGCAACATAATAGGGAGGAAAAATTAATAAATAATTAAACCCCACAGATTACGAGCCCAGTGGTAACTCCCCCAGTGGAGAAGCAGCACAGACGCCTGCACCTGCCACTAGAAGCAGCACAGACACCGGCACCTGGGCAGGGAGATGCGGACTGCATTGCTTAGAGTTAGGATCTGGCCTGAATGTCCTGAGGGCAATGTGAGCGAACTAACTTGGGCTAGCAAACCAGATTGTGGGATAACAACCACGCGAAAAGCCAGCCTTTACCTAAGACACCACCAGGCCCGCACACAGAACAAAGGACTGAACAGAGATAGCCAGCTGCAGACCATCCCCTTATGGTGACAGGCAGCCAGAGCTGTAAGGGGGCAATCGCAGCCCTGGAGAGACATTATCTACAAAACTGTAAGAAGGTTTCTTTGCTAACTAAGACTTCTCGGGGTTCTGGACGGTCAACATCTGCCTGAGAAGGTGCACCGGTTGTATACCCAGAAAACCGAGCAGCAGGGACGGGGAGGCGATAAGTCACAGTGACTGTGCTCACCAAACACCTCATCACCTGAGCTGCTTGGACCTGGGAAGGGCACAAAACACAGGCCCAACCGAGTCTATGCCTCTAAGGACTACCCGAGTGCCTGAACCTGAGCAGCTTAGACCTGGGAGTTGCATGCAGCCCAGGGCCAGCCTTGGATGGTTCCTGGCAGAGCAACCTAGAGCCTGAGCAGTGTGGGCAAGGAGGGTACATTCACTGTGGATGGGGGTAGGTCCAGTGTGGCTGAGACACTGAGAGCACATTCCAGTGTTATTTGTTTGCAGCATCCCTCCCTCCCCACAGCACGACTGAACAAGTGAGCCTAAAAAAAGTGTCCACCACCACCCCCTTTGTGTCAGGGCAGAAATCAGACACTGAAGAGAGCAGCAAACAGAAAAAATAAAACAGAGGGAACCGCCTTGGAAGTGACAGGTGCAATAGATTAAAACCCTGCCGTTAGTATCGACTACATAGGAAGGGGGCTATAGGTCTTGAGAAATATAAGCCAGACCAAGGAACTATCTGAAAATGAACTGACCCCACAATACCCACAATAACACCAGAGAAAGTCCTAGATATATTATTACTATTTTTATGATCATTCCTTAAAAAATTTTTTTTTTAATTTTTAAGTCCTCTATTACTCCTTTAATTTTCACTTTTATGACCTACTATTACTTTGCAAAAAAAAAAACCCTATTTTTTAAAAGCAAACTTCAAATATATATATATATATATATATATATATATGTTTATAATTTTTGACTTTTTTCCTCTTTTTTTTTCTTCTTTTCTTTAATATTGTGTTTTTGCAATATCAAACTCTATAATGTTTGCTTTTTGGTATTTGCTATCAATTTTGTACCTTTAAGAACCCAATCTTCAGTACCCATTTTTACTTGGGAGCAGGATTACTGGCTTGACTGCTCTCTCCCCATTTACTCTTCTTTTTCTCCACCAGGTCACCTGTGTCTCCTCTCTACCCCCTCTCTTCTCTACCCAACTCTGTGAATTTCTGTGTGTTCCAGATGGTGGAGAACACTTAGGGAACTGATTACTGGCTTAATTTGTCTCTCACCTTTTGATGCCCCCCTTTTATCCTCCCGGCCACCTCTTTCTCCTTCTTCCCTCTTCTTTTCTCTGTATAACTCCATGAAAATCTTTCAGCAGTCCAGCTGTGGGGTGCACATAAGGAAGTGATTACTGGCTAACGTGTTCTCTTCTCTATTGATTTCACTTCATCTCACTCAGGTCACCTCTAACGCCCTCCTCTCTCTTCTCTTCTCCATGTAATCCTGTAAACCTTTCTGGGTGTCCCTCACTGTGGAGAAACTTTTCATCTTTAACCTAGATGTTTTATCAATGGTGCTGTATAGAAGGAGAAGTCTTGAGACTACTGTAAAAATAAGACTGAAAACCAGAAGCAGGAGGCTAAAGACCAAACTTTGAGAATACCAGAGAACTCCTGACTCCAGGGAACATTAATTGACAGGAGCTAATCAAATGCCTCCATACCTACACTGAAACCAAGAACCACCCAAGGGCCAACAAGTTCCAGAGCAAGGCATACCACACAAAGTCTCCAGTAACACAGGAACACAGCCCTGAGCCCCAGTATACAGGCTGCCCAAAGTTACTCCAAAACCATTAAAAGCTCATAAATCATTACTGGACACTTCATTGCACTCCAGAGAGAAGAAATCTAGCTCTATCCACCAGAACACCGACACAAGCTTCCCTAACCAAGAAACCTTGACAAGCCACTGATACAACCCTACCCACAGTGAAGAAATTCCACAATAAAGAGAACTCCACGAACTACCAGAAGACAGAAAGGCCACCCCAAATGCAGCAATATAAATAAGATGAAGAGACAGAGGAATACCCAGCAGGTAAAGGAACAGGATAAATGCCCACCAAACCAAACAAAAGAGGAAGAGATAGGGAATCTACCTGATAAAGAATTCCAAATGATAGTGAAAATGATTCAAAATCTTGAAATCAAAATGGAATCATATATAAATAGCTTGGAGACAAGGGTTGAGAAGATGCAGGAAAGGTTTAACAAGGACCTAGAAGAAATAAAAAAGAGTCAGTATATAATGAATAATGCAATAAATGAGATAAAAAAACACTCTGGAGGCAACAAATAGTACAATAACAGAGGCAGAAGATGGGATTAGTGAACTAGAAGATAGAATGGTAGAAATAAGTGAATCAGAGATGAAAAAAGAAAAACAAATTAAAAGAAATGAGGACAATCTCAGAGACCTCCAGGAGAGTGTTAAACGCCCCAACATTCGAATCATAGGAGTACCAGAAGAAGAAGACAAAAAGAAACCCAAAGAGTTCCAAACAGTATAAACCCAAGGCAAAACACCCAAGACACATATTAATCAAATTAACAAAGATCAAACACAAAGAACAAATATTAAAAGCAGCAAGAGAAAAACAACAAATAACACACAAGGGGGATTCCCATAAGGATAATAGCTTATCTTTCAATAGAAACTCTTCAAGCCAGGAGGGAATAGCAAGACATACTTAAAGTGATGAAAGAAAATAACCTACAGCCCAGATTACTGTACCCAGCAAGGATCTCATTCAAATCTGAAGGAAAAATCAAAAGCTTTACAGACAAGCAAAAGCTGAGAGAATTCAGCACCAGCAAACCAGCTCTCCAATAAATGCTAAAGGATATTCTCTAGACAGGAAACACAAAAAGGGTGTATAAACTCGAACCCAAAACAACAAAGTAAATGGCAACGGGATCATACTTATCAATACTTACCTTAAACATAAATGGGTTGAATGCCCTAAACAAAAGACAAAGACTGGCTGAATGGATACAAAAACAAGACCCCTATATATGTTGTATAAAAGAGATACACCTCAAAACAGGGGACACATACAGACTGAAAATGAAGGGCTGGAAAAAGATTTTCCATGCAAATAGAGACCAAAAGAAAGCAGGAATAGCAATATTCATATCAGATAAAATAGACTTTAAAACAAAGGCTGTGAAAAGAGACAAAGAAGGACACTACATAAGCTTACAAGTATGAAGGGGGAAATTAACAATAACACAATAATAGTGGGAGACTTTAATACCCCACTAACACCTATGGATAGATCAACTAAACAGAAAATTAACAAGGAAACACCAACTTTAAATGATACAATAGACTGGTTAGATCTAATTGATATCTATAGGACATTTCACCCCAAAACAATGAAATCCACCTTTTTCTTAGGCACACACAGAACCTTCTCCAGGATAGATCACATCCTGGGCCATAAATCTAGCCTTGGTAAATTAAAAAAAAAAATTGAAATCATTCCAAGCATCTTTTCTGACCACAATGCAGTAAGATTAGATCTCAGTTATAGGAGAAAAACTATTAAAAATTCCAATATATGGAGGCTGAACAACACACTACTGCATAACCAACAAATCACAAAATAAATAAAAAATGAAATAAAAATTTGCATAGAAAAGAATGAAAATGAAAACACAACAACCCAAAACCTGGGGGACACTATAAAAGCAATCTTAAGGAGAAAGTTCATAGCAATACAGGCTGAAACGCAAACTTTAAATGATACAATAGACCAGTTAGACCTAATTGATATCTATAGGACATTTCACCCCAAAACAATGAATTTCACCTTTTTCTCAAGTGCTCACGGAACCTTCTCCAGGATAGATCACATCCTGGGACATAAATCTAACCTTGATAAATTCAAAAAAATCGAAATCATTCCAAGCATCTTTTCTGACCACAATGCAGTAAGATTAGATCTCAATTACAGGAGAAAAACTATTAAAAATTCCAATATATGGAGGCTGAACAACACACTACTGCATAACCAACAAATCACAAAATAAATAAAAAATGAAATAAAAATTTGCATAGAAAAGAATGAAAATGAAAACACAACAACCCAAAACCTGGGGGACACTATAAAAGCAATCTTAAGGAGAAAGTTCATAGCAATACAGGCATACCTCAAGAATCAAGAAAAAAGTCATATAAATAATCTAACTCTACACCTAAAGCAACTAGAAAAGGAAGAAATGAAGAACCCCAGGGTTAGTAGAAGGAAAGAAATCTTAAAACTTAGGGCAGAAATAAACGCAAAAGAGACAGAAGAGATGATAGCAAAAATCAACAAAGCCAAAGCTGGTTCTTCGAAAGGATAAATAAAATTGATAAACCATTGGCCAGACTCATCAAGAAACAAAGGGAGAAAAATCTAATCAATAAAATTAGAAATGAAAATGGAGAGATCACAACAGACAACACAGAAATACAAAGAATCATAAGAGACTACTATCAGCAATTATATGCCAATAAATTGGACAACGTGGAAGAAATGGACAAATTCTTAGAAAAATACAACTTTCCAAAACTGAACCAGGAAGAAATAGAAAATCTTAACAGACCCATCACAAGCACGGAAATTGAAACTGTAATCAGAAATCTTCCAGCAAACAAAAGCCCAGGTCCAGACGGCTTCACAGCTGAATTCTACCAAAAATTTCGAGAAGAGCTAACACCTATCCTACTCAAACTCTTCCAGAAAATTGCAGAGGAAGGTAAACTTCCAAACTCATTCTATGAGGCCACCATCACCCTAATACCAAAACCTGACAAAGATGCCACAAAAAAAGAAAACTACAGGCCAATATCACTGATGAACATAGATGCAAAAATCCTCAACAAAATTCTAGCAATCAGAATCCAACAACACATTAAAAAGATCATACACCATGACCAAGTAGGCTTTATCCCAGGAATGCAAGGATTCTTCAATATTCGCAAATCAATCAATGTAATTCACCACATTAACAAATTGAAAAATAAATGCCATATGATTATCTCAATAGATGCAGAGAAGGCCTTTGATAAAATTCAACATCCATTTATGATAAAAACTCTCCAGAAAGCAGGAATAGAAGGAACATACCTCAACATAATAAAAGCTATATATGACAAACCCACAGCAAACATTATCCTCAATGGTGAAAAATTGAAAGCATTTCCCCTAAAGTCAGGAACAAGACAAGGATGTCCACTTTCACCGCTACTATTCAACATAGTTCTGGAAGTTTTGGCCACAGCAATCAGAGCAGAAAAAGAAATAAAAGGAATCCAAATTGGAAAAGAAGAAGTAAAACTCTCACTGTTTGCAGATGACATGATCCTCTACATAGAAAACCCTAAAGACTCCACCAGAAAATTACTAGAGCTAATCAATGAATATAGTAAAGTTGCAGGATATAAAATCAACACACAGAAATCCCTTGCATTCCTATACACTAATAATGAGAAAGTAGAAAACGAAATTAAGGAAACAATTCCATTCACCATTGCAACGAAAAGAATAAAATACTTAGGAATATATCTACCTAAAGAAACTAAAGACTTATATATAGAAAACTATAAAACACTGATGAAAGAAATCAAAGAGGACACTAATAGATGGAGAAATATACCATGTTCATGGATTGGAAGAATCAATATAGTGAAAATGAATATATTACCCAAAGCAATCTACAGATTCAATGCAATCCCTATCAAGCTACCAGCGGTATTTTTCACAGAACTAGAACAAATAATTTCAAGATTTGTATGGAAATACAAAAAACCTCGAATAGCCAAAGCAATTTTGAGAAAGAAGAATGGAACTGGAGGAATCAACTTACCTGACTTCAGGCTCTACTACAAAGCCACAGTCATCAAGACAGTGTGGTACTGGCACAAAGACAGAAATATAGATCAATGGAACAAAATAGAAAGCCCAGAGATAAATCCACACACATATGGACACCTTATCTTTGACAAAGGAGGCAAGAATATACAATGGAGTAAAGACAATCTCTTTAACAAGTGGTGCTGGGAAAACTGGTCAACCACTTGTAAAAGAATGAAACTAGATCACTTTCTAACACCACACACAAAAATAAACTCAAAATGGATTAAAGATCTAAATGTAAGACCAGAAACTATAAAACTCCTAGAGGAGAACATAGGCAAAACACTCTCCGACATAAATCACAGCAGGATCCTCAATGATCCGCCTCCCAGAATACTGGAAATAAAAGCAAATATAAACAAATGGGATCTAATTAAAATTAAAAGCTTCTGCACAACAAAGGAAACTATAAGCAAGGTGAAAAGACAACCCTCTGAATGGGAGAAAATAATAGCAAATGAAGCAACTGACAAACAACTAATCTCAAAAATATACAAGCAACTTATACAGCTCAATTCCAGAAAAATAAACGACCCAATCAAAAAATGGGCCAAAGAACTAAATAGACATTTCTCCAAAGAAGACATACGGATGGCTAACAAACACATGAAAAGATGCTCAACGTCACTCATTATCAGAGAAATGCAAATCAAGACCACAATGAGATACCACTTCACACCAGTCAGAATGGCTGCGATCCAAAAGTCTGCAAGCAATAAATGCTGGAGAGGGTGTGGAGAAAAGGGAACCCTCTTACACTGTTGGTGGGAATGCAAAATAGTACAGCCACTATGGAGAACAGTGTGGAGATTCCTTAGAAATTGCAAATAGAACTGCCTTATGACCCAGCAATCCCACTGCTGGGCATATACACCAAGGAAACCAGAATAGAAAGAGACACATGTACCCCAATGTTCATCGCAGCACTGTTTATAATAGCCAGGGACATGGAAACAACCTAGCTGTCCATCAGCAGATGAATGGATAAGAAAGCTGTGGTACATATACACAATGGAGTATTACTCAGCCATTAAAAAGAATACATTTGAATCAGTTCTAATGAGATGGATGAAATTGGAACTGATTATACAGAGTGAAGTATGCCAGAAAGAAAAACACCAATACAGTATACTGACACATATATATGGAATTTAGAAAGATGATAATGAGGACCCTGTATGCAAGACAGTAAAAGAGATATACAGATGTGTAGAGTGGATTTTTGGACTCTGAGGGAGAAGGAGAGGTAGAGGGTGGGAAGATTTGGGAGAATAGCATTGAAATATGTATACTATCATATAAGAAATGAATCGCCAGTCTGTGTTTGATGCAGGGTGCAGGATGCTTGGGGCTGGTGCATGGGGATGATCCGGAGGGATGATGTGGGGTTGGAGTTGGAGGGAGGGTTCATGTTTGGGAGTTCAAATAAAAATTTAAACATATAAAAAAAAAAGAATGTGGAGAGAAGCAGAATCTCTTGTCTCATTACTTCCTTGCATCAAAATAAAGGGTAGAAAATTCCTATGTTTAATATTTTGGTGAGGAGAGAGATAATATTTGTATAAACTATCATTGTTTTCACACTACTTTGAGTAACAAATCTCAGATAGGAGATCACAATTCTGTATGTATGTATTTTTATCTATCTATCTATGTGTGTGTGTGTGTGTGTGTGTGTATATATATATATATATATATAGAGAGAGAGAGAGAGAGAGAGAGAGAGAGTTGCCCCGTGATTGTGAGTTCTGCATTAATGGATAAGGAAGGCCAATTGTACTCTGCCACTTTATATTAGGCACTTGAGTGTTTGTTTATTTTAATATCCAAGGGGCTCCTGAAACCGGTACCCAAGGATACAATGGGATGACTGCCTACATTTATCTTTTATCATCTACAGGTGTTACATATCTATATTTACATTTAACATATTTATTCAATGACTGATTTAGAACATGGGAAGTAGGAGAGAGAAAGAAAAGAAGACTAGTGATTGAGCTGGCTGAAATTCGACCTTTGGTGGAATTAGAGTAGGTAAAAGGACAGGCAGAAACAAATGCGCCAAGCAGTTTATTTACTTTATTGATTATATGATGATGAACACTGTGTACATTTTCATTGTTACAGTTATTCCTAAGGCTTGGGAGCTTATTGATCTATTTGAGACTGAAAACCTTAGCTAACAGACTTTAAGTTACTAAGTTACTTTGTCTTTTTTTGTTGTTGTTGTTCTTTCTTAGAAGTAATCCATCAATAAGATCCATTTATATGTGCAATGGGATTATGGTGCTTGATAAGGAAATAAACAGAGAATAAAACTTGGACCAAGCCCTGAAAATATAACACAGCTCTTTTTCACTCCTTCTGCCATTATTCAGCATTGATTGATTGATTGTACATGCTAAGTTGCTTCAGTAGTGTCTAACTCTGCGAACCTAAGGACTGTAGCCCACCAGGCTTCTCTATGGGATTCCCCAAGCAAGAATTATCATGTCCTCCTCCAGGAGATCTTCCAAAACCAGGGATCAAACCCTGGTCTCTTATGCCTCTCACATTGGCAAGTGGGTTCTTCACCACTAGCACCACCTGGGAAGCCCAATTGATTGATTAAGAGACATCAATCATCATCAGAGGCCAGGAATCTAGTCTCTCAGACCAGTAAGCAATTGTATAAGTAGTGATCCCTGAAGATTTTATAGAAGGAGATTTATTTTTCACTCTCTCCCCTAATGAAATTTCCTGATCTTACTATATACTGCATTATTTCATCTTAAAAATCTCTAGTAGAAATGAGGATTCTCTGTCATAAGTCACCAGGATGTGCAGGACACACACAGGGCACACAGGACTATACAGTGGCCTTCCTAGGTTTTGTCACTTGCTGGGATTAATGTTACAGCCACAAATATTAAAAGGGAAGACTCATAGGAGAGTTTGACTCTTTAAATGTAGAAAGTCAGGTTAAGCATGGAGGGCTAGGCAATAGGTGGTTTGAATTTCAGTATGTCAAGCTTAAAAGGGAACAGAAGTTTTTCATCAGGTGGAATAATGCAAGACTAGTTCCCAAACAGCACTGATAGACCTCTTTTTTGCCCCCTCACCTGACCATGCCACTGTCTGGATTCCAAGTGAAACTCCTCTGACTAAGAACAATATTTATCTCCCTCTCACTGTTTAGTTAGGTATTATTTCACTGGCCTGTTCAATCTGTTTCTAACTTTGTTCTTAGAGGTTACCCTTGTCACATCTATCCAAGAAGCTTGAGGCTTCATAGTCCAGATGATTTTTTCTCAAGAAATTGGTGCACATGACTTGCCTTAGGTTTCATGTGTTTGAATGTAAAGTCCACCATGTGTAAAGCTAGTCAACAACAAAACAATTTAAGAGGAAAATGACAATTTCTTTTATAGGAAAAGGAATATCAGCAATCCCTGAGTTAATTGTTTACTTTATATCTGTAAAGAAAAAATATGATTTTGCTATTTGACTTCTGACAAAATTCCACATTTGTCACTGAGTTAAACAAATTAAAGGACCTCCTCCCGCCTAAGTTTTCTATTCCTTTATTTTGTTTCATTGATAGCTACGTTAGTGAACTACAGTACAGTAATGATTTTAATTACCATGTGCATTCTGAGAATAGGAATATTATTATTTGATCATCACAATAAATTTAGTTACTTTTCTAGTAAGAAGAGTGTGTCAATTCAGATGCATGAAGTTAAGTTTGGAGTGTTATTAAATATTGATAGTCATATAGATGCCTAATTTTAAAATGGAATTGGAAATGAATTCAGGCATTGACGTTAATATCTTCTACCTTCCCGCTGATCACTACTTAAGTTTGTTAACAGATGATGGTATTGGATACATACATAGTTTCATAATAACATTGTGTGCTTTTATCTCGAGTTGGCTGTGTTAGAATGTTGTCAAATGTTAAGCCAAAATATTTTCACATTTGGAGCTCATTTGTAAAATTTTGTATCTAAGTAATTAGTTTGGAAGTATATTACACTGATGCTCCCAATGAATCACATATCCTAGCACTCGTGATCTGTTTATCTCCTCCCCTTGAAGTTAGACTGGGTCTATGCATTGTTTGAACTCTTTGAATATAGGGAAAGCAACTGTCCAGGTTCTGCTTAAGAGAAAAGAAGGCCTGAAGCATACATTTTTGCCCTCAGATACCTTACCGGAGATACAAAATGAAGAGAGAGTTCATGAGAAAATTAGCTTCTAGGGCTACAATGAAAAGAGGAGGAAGCTCAGCTATCTAAGAGACTCAGTAGAGCTCAACCCCCAATAGACCTATTAGCTGAATGCAGCCTCACAAAAAATGACTGTCAAGGATATTTGAAGAAATAAAGTTCAGATAAAATGATTATCATTTGAAAGTCAGTTTTTTGATGGGGGATTACTATTCAGCAGTAAATAATTAGAACATACAGAAATGAAAAAAACTAAAGATGGCACTAGTTGTAAAGAACCCACCTGCCAATGCAGGAGACTTAAGAGTCATGAATTCAATTCCAGGGTCAGGAAGATCCCTTCAGTAGAAAATGGCAACCAACTCTAGTATTCTTGCCTTGAGAATCCCAAGGACAGAGGTGCCTGGGGGGCTACAGTCCATAGGGTTACAAAGAGTCAGACATGACTGAAGAGACTTGGCACAATTAATCTCCCACTCCTACCTCTACCCTTATCCTCATCTCCTTAATATATGGTATATGACTTTAGACTTTTGAGGTTTGATTTAGGCAACTGGAGAATCTGGTGTTCATCCACTTTGAGAATAAAATAATGAGATCTATTAGTTGGACAAAACAGGATCAGGAGTCTCACTGAATAAATTTGTATATTACATATGGATTGTGTTTCTCAAATAAGATCTCCTCTAACAGGCCTCCTCCACATTTATGAATTAGTTACTATGTTAGCTTAAGAAAGGAAAAAACAGGCAGGATATTATAAATGTTTAGATTTCAAACTTCTTGTTTCTCTCTATACATATTCCTCTCTTAACCCTCATCATTTGGAGCTCATTTGTAAAATTTTGTATCTAAGTAATTAGTTTGGAAGTATATTACACTGATGCTCCCAATGAATCACATATCCTAGCACTCGTGATCTGTTTATCTCCTCCCCTTGAAGTTAGACTGGGTCTATGCATTGTTTGAACTCTTTGAATATAGGGAAAGCAACTGTCCAGGTTCTGCTTAAGAGAAAAGAAGGCCTGAAGCATACATTTTTGCCCTCAGATACCTTACCGGAGATACAAAATGAAGAGAGAGTTCATGAGAAAATTAGCTTCTAGGGCTACAATGAAAAGAGGAGGAAGCTCAGCTATCTAAGAGACTCAGTAGAGCTCAACCCCCAATAGACCTATTAGCTGAATGCAGCCTCACAAAAAATGACTGTCAAGGATATTTGAAGAAATAAAGTTCAGATAAAATGATTATCATTTGAAAGTCAGTTTTTTGATGGGGGATTACTATTCAGCAGTAAATAATTAGAACATACAGAAATGAAAAAAACTAAAGATGGCACTAGTTGTAAAGAACCCACCTGCCAATGCAGGAGACTTAAGAGTCATGAATTCAATTCCAGGGTCAGGAAGATCCCTTCAGTAGAAAATGGCAACCAACTCTAGTATTCTTGCCTTGAGAATCCCAAGGACAGAGGCGCCTGGGGGGCTACAGTCCATAGGGTTACAAAGAGTCAGACATGACTGAAGAGACTTGGCACAATTAATCTCCCACTCCTACCTCTACCCTTATCCTCATCTCCTTAATATATGGTATATGACTTTAGACTTTTGAGGTTTGATTTAGGCAACTGGAGAATCTGGTGTTCATCCACTTTGAGAATAAAATAATGAGATCTATTAGTTGGACAAAACAGGATCAGGAGTCTCACTGAATAAATTTGTATATTACATATGGATTGTGTTTCTCAAATAAGATCTCCTCTAACAGGCCTCCTCCACATTTATGAATTAGTTACTATGTTAGCTTAAGAAAGGAAAAAACAGGCAGGATATTATAAATGTTTAGATTTCAAACTTCTTGTTTCTCTCTATACATATTCCTCTCTTAACCCTCAAGCTGTCCCCTCATTCCTTTTATGCTCTCGCTCTCTCTGAGTTTATCTCGAAAGTGATATTTTATATAAATTTCCTAAAATTATGTCTGCCAGTTGTCTTAGTTTTAATTGATTTACCTCAGATCCACACAGGGACACTAATTCTCTCTCACTCTCTGTGTTTGAGTGTAACATAAAACACAATGATTTGCATATGGCAGTGATTTCATGATATGCTCTTTGGCTGTATACTGAATACAACATGTTGAGTGTATTTTTGTCTAAAAAAAAATGAGGCTAATTTCACCATTTTAATTAAAAAATGAGTGGGTTTTGCTGAGACTATTGAGGGTTCTCACTAAATTAACTAGCATCAAAAACACTGGTTCTCATTATATTGACCTTAAAGCTAACTTTTTATAAGACTAATGAATATTATTAATGTGATGCATATTATGAAAGCTCACTATATTAAATATAAAATGTATCAAATTAGAAATCAAATACTGATTCAGTGTTTTTAAAAAATTGGTATATGAAAATCACCTGTTTAGTATAAGAAACTAATTCATGAAAGTGCATAGCACTAGGTCATACCTTTAATTTTTAATGAATAACATGTACCAGTATAGAATTTCACTGAAACATATTTCAAAGCTATTTATGGTAAGTTAGTAAGTGAATTAGTAAGGATAATTAAAATATGACATGAATAAATGATATTTTCTTTCTGATTAGAAGTCTAGTGGTACTTGCTTAGTAATAAATCTGGTTGTTATAACATGTTGTTAGACCTCTTCTTATGAATTTATTTGCAGTCTCTACCTTTTTGGCTTCAGTGTTCTGTTTCACTGCATCATGAAAGTTGACTTGAGTTTGTTGTCATTTCAATTGCTATTTTATCTGTTTAATTATTGTTACATTATCTTTATGTAATACAATTACCTTGTGTGACTTTTTTGCTTATTCCTACTGTGTATAAAGATGCATAGTTTCAGGAACAGCATTTTCAAACTATATATTTTATTAACTAGACTTTTACCATACTATTAAAGTTGATATATATATATATAAATATTTTTTTAAATTATTGAACAGCAAGATATCTCTAGTGATATAATACCTATGAATTTGTGGTGTCTCTAAAAGTTGTAATATAATGTCAAAAAACATTACTAAAATTATTTGGCTATCTTTTTCATTTATGAGAGGCTCATTTAGTAATATAAGATCATATGCTAAGTTTATATCCATTTTGTTGTTGCTCAATAGCTGTCATGTCTGATTCTTTGAGACCCCATGGACAGCAGCATGCCAGACTACCCTATCCTTCACTATGTCCCAGATTTTGCTCAAAACCGTGTCCACTGAGTCAGTGATGACATCAAACCATCTATTCTCTATTGCCCCTTATTAAATATTTATTTAATAATTTATTTATTTTGGTAAAAAATGTTACACTTATATTTACACTGTTATGAAATTATTTTGTCATGATATGGAAGATGCTTAAAGTTGTAGTACCCTGAAAGTAAATAGCACCCTAAATTTAGGCAGTTGTAGTAGAGTTCACTAAAGGCTTATTTAGAGAAACCACAGGATATAGTACAGGACAAGCTCTAGCAGTAGTGGAATTTTTCACAATGACTTAGGACATGGGCTAGTATGTGTATCAGAATCCAGAGAGGACAATTGTATGGAAACGGCCTCCTCCCAGGAGCAGAGGCTTGATAGAACAAATCAGTAGGGAAAAACTTAGGAGAATAAAGTGATAGGTTTGTATATGGAAATATATGGAAACAGGATATCTGAGGCAAAGAGTGGTTTAGATTCTTCCATCTTCCTCTAAATGCATGGAGAAGTGTGCTAAGCTGTGGGAGTTATCCTATGGTTTATGTTCTAATATTTAAATTTAGGAGAGGGAATTTTGCCAAGTAAAGGCAGAAAATGAGAGAAAAAAATATTTTTGAGACTATTGAGTGTCAGTCTGGGAAAACCAAGGTCAGTTAAGTCGAAAGAATTCAAGAAGACAAAAGTATCATGACCAACTTCAAGAACAGTAGAAAATACAAGTCAGAAGTAAGGAAAAAGAACTGAACATGAGAGTAGGTTGTTTGTAACTTGAGGAGGTTTGGTATGAATTTATATTGATTGTAGTTACCTCACCAATAATGTATGTCAATGGACCTGACTTGTTTAAGGTACACAATCAAGGAAGGAAATATTTGAAGGTAAGTTTTGATTTATAAAAAAGAAATGAGGCATGTGTGGAGAAGAATAAATCACATTTCTCAAACTTACACATTTATGATGAGCTAAACTTGACCATAAAGAAGTCTGAGCACTGAAAAAGTGATGCTCAAAATACTATGCTGGAGAAGATGCTTGAGAGTCCCTTGGACAGCAAGAAAATCAAAGCAGTCAATCCTAAAGGAAGTCAACCTTGAATATTCATTGAAATGACTGATGATGAAGCTGAAGCGTCAATATTTTGGCCACCTGATGCAAGGAATGGACTCACTGGAAAAACCCTGATGCTGGAAATGATTGAAGGCAGAAGGGGAAAGGGATGACAGAGGATGAGATGGTTAGATGGTATGATCAACTCAATGGATATAAGTTTGAGTAAACTCAGGGAGATGGTGAAGGACAGGGAAGCCTGGCAACTACAGTCCATGGGGTCACAAAGATTCAGACACCACTTAGCAACTGAACAACAAACTTGAAAGAAGCGTTTCCCTGGTGGCTCAGTGGTAAAGAATCTGTCAATGCAGGAAATGTGGGTTAAATCCCTGGGCCAGAAAGAAACCCTGGAGAAGGAAATGGCAACCCACTCCAGTGTTCTTGCCCGGGAGACTGCATGGACAAAGGAGCCTGGTGGTCTACAGTTCATGAGGTCACAACAGCATTGGACACAACTTAGTGACTAAACAACAAACAACAGAAACATGTGAAAGATATTATATGTTAATAAAACTCAGAAAATAACAAAACATACATTCTTTTAAGAGCAAAACTAAATATTAAAAGAGCAAAACCAAAATAATAATTGCCTATTTAATTGTCTCTTTTGTGAGAGAATCTCAAAATACAAGCACTTTCTATAACATTGGTCACATGTTTGATAAATGGTTTAAATAGATCAAATGACAAAGTGTTGACTCAGTTAAATGTGACATTTACAAAAGTGATAGAGAATGATAATGCCAACATATTTATTTTTCATTTACCAGCAGAATGAAGAAAACTGTTTTTGACACTGTATATACCAGTAAACAGAGCAGTGAACCATGTGCAATAGCATAATGATGCTTTGCATTTCATAGTATCTTTCAAATGAATTTTCCATGGCAGCATCATTAGCTCTAATTTATAAAGGAGAGAGTCCTGTACACAACTGCTAGATTGAGCAGATAGATTTTGAGTCGGCCTGAATAGTGACTGCTTCAGTGATTTTTTTGAAGCATAAATTCCTTACAAGTCTATAGCTTGTCTTTGAGCTTGTCTTGGGCTCACTTTCTTATTCTTGGAATTTTTCTCATTATTTACATACTGGAAGGGGCCATGAAACTGTTCTGGAACCCTCAGCATCTGCATTGGAGTGACTCAAAAATAGAGGAGAGTTTTTTTCCTTCTAGAATTTTACTGATTAGTGTTAATACCTGATATTATTCATGTGTAATCACCTTTAATCCTTTTCGGTCTTAGAGGTTGAATATGAAGTTTTTAAAAAATCAAAGTAAATTATGATGATTATTATAATCATAGTTTATAATGATCTAGAAGCCTTAAAAATGATTGTGCTATTTGAACAGTAGAGTATCTGATATGGAGAAAGCTCTAGTGGTCTGGTTAGAAGATCAAACCAACCACTATAGATCCTTAAGCCGAAGCCTAGCCCAGAGCAAGACCCCATCTTTCTTTTATCATATGAAGGCTGACAGAAGTGAGGAAGCTGAAGAAGGGAAGTTTGAAACTAGCAGAGGTTATTTCATGAGGTTTAAGGCATCTCCATAATACCAAAGTGCAAGCTGAAGTAGCAAGTGCTGATGTAAAAGTTGCAGCAAATTATCCAGAAGATCTTGCTAAGATATTAACAAAGGTAGCTACACTAAACAAAGTGTTTCAGTGTAGATAAAACAATCTTTTATTGGAAGAAATGCCATATGGGACTATTGTAACCAGAGAGAAGTCATTGGCTGATATCAAATCTTCAAAAGTTAAGCTGGATGGGGGGGAGGTGGGAGGGGGAGTTCAGGATTGGGAGCATGTGTACACCCATGGTGGAGTCATGTTGATGCATGGCAAAACCAATACAATATTGTAAAGTTAAAATAATAATAATAAATAAATAAAATATTTTTTTAAGTTAAGTTGACTTTCAAATTGTGAGGGACTTAAGCAGTTGGTGACTTTAAGTTGAAGCCATTTCCCACTTACCATTCTGAAAATTCTAGGCCTCTTAAGAATTATGCTAAATCTATTCTGTGTGTGATCTATAAATGGAACAACAAGGCCTGGGTGACAGTACGTCTATTGACAACATGGTTCAATGAGTATTTTAAGTCCACTGTTGAGCTTAACGCTTAGGAAAAATAAATCCTTTCAAAATAGTACTGTTTATTAAATGTATCTCTTCACTCAAGAGCTCTGATGGAGGTGTAAAATGAGAATAAAGTTGTTTTCATAACTTGTCACACAACAATGTTAATTCTGCAACTCATAGATTAAGGAGTAAAATTTACTTTCAAGTCTTATTATTTTAAAAATACATTTAGTCAGGATGCAGCTAGATTAGTGATTAATCTGATCAGTTGAGTTCAATCTCTCAGCCATGTCTGACTCTTTGCAACCCCATGGACTTCAGTATGCCAGGCTTCCCTGTCCATCACCAACTACCAGAGTCTACTCAAACTCAAGTCCATCAACTCAGCAATGCCATCCAACCATCTCATCATCTGTCATACCCTTCTCTTCCTGCTTTCAATCTTTCTCAGCTTTAGGGTCTTTTCTAATGAGTCCAGTCCTTGCATCAGGTGGCCAAAGTACTGGAGCTTCAGCTTTAGCAACAGTCCTTCAATGAATATTTAGGACTGATTACCTTTAGGATTGACTGGCTTAATCTTCTTGTAGTCCAAGGGACCCTCAAAAGTCTTCAACACCAGAGTTCAAAAGTATCAACTCGTCAGTGTTCAGCTTTCTTTATAGTTCAACTCTCACATTCATACATGATTACTGGAAAAACTATAGCTTTGACTAGACAGACCTTTCTTGGTAAATTAATGTCTATGCTTTTTAATATGCTGTCTAGGTTGGTCATAGCTTTTCTTCCAAGAAGCAAGCATGTTTTAATTTCATGGCTGCAGTCACCATCTGCAGTGAATTTGGAGCTCCCCAAAATAAAGTCTCTCTGTTTTCCCATCTGTTAGATCTGCACAAAATAAACTGAACACTTCCCAGAAAAGATTCAACATTCTAAAGGCGATTAAGAATAACTGTGATACATAAGAAAAGGTCAAAATGTCAGCATTAACAGAAAAACGTATATTCCAATCCTCATGGATGAATTTGATGGATTCAAGACTTCAGTTTAGGAAGTAACTGCAGGTGTGGTGGAAATAGCAAGAGAACCTATAAGAGGAGCTTCAAGATATGACTGAATTGCTGCAATTTCATGATGAAACTTTAACAGATGAAAAATTGTTTCTTATAGATGAACAAAGGAAGTAGTTTATTGAGATGGAAACTACTCCTGGTAAAGGTACTGCAATGATTGTTAAAAATTGCAGCAAAGGATTTAAAATGGTACACAACTTTGATGAAATAGTGGCAGGCTTTGAGGGATTCACTGCAATTTTGAAAGAATTTCTACTGTGAGTACAATGCTATCAAATAGCAGTGCACGTTAACAGAGAAATTGCTCATGAAAGGAAGAATCAGCTGACAGCAAACTTTATTACTGTCGTATTTTAAGAAATTATCACAGACACCCTAACAACTTCAGCAACAACCCTCTTGATCAGTTCAGTCACTAACATCAAGTCAAGCCTCCATCAGCAAAAACATAATGACTCCCTAAAGGATCGCATGATAGTTAACATTTTTATCCATTAAATTATTCTTAAATTATATATATATATATATATATATATATATATATATATATATATATATATATATAAGATAC
>SJYX01004570.1:505090-523661 GCA_006410675.1 Oreotragus oreotragus | reverse complement strand
CCTGGGCTTTCTTTGGAAGGAATGATGCTAAAGCTGAAACTCCAGTACTTTGGCCACCTCATGCGAAGAGTTGACTCATTGGAAAAGACTCTGATGCTGGGAGGGATTGGGGGCAGGAGGAGAAGGTGATGACCGAGGATGGGATGGCTGGATGGCATCATGGACTCCATGGACTTGTGTCTGAGTGAACTCCGAGAGATGGTGATGAACAGGGAGGCCTGGCGTATTGCGATTCATGGGGTCACAAAGAGTCAGACACGACTGAGCGGCTGAACTGAACTGAAGGATCTACTTGTGGTTTCCCAGGTAGTTTAGCAGTAAAGAATCTGCCTTCAATGCAGGAGCTTCAAGAGATATGGGTTTGATCCCTGGGTCAGAAAGGTCCCCTGGAGCAGGGCATGACAACCTATTTCATTATTCTTGTCAGGAGAATCCCATAGACAGAGGAGACTTGAAGGCTATAGTTCTAGGGTCACAAAGAGTCAGATATGACTGAAGCAACTTAGCATGTACACATGCAAGGATCTACTTACATGAACCTCACTTAAAAGAGCATATCTGTATAGAAGACAAAATACATTAGCTAGATCAAATGACAGTGAATCTATGAAAGAGACAAGGAGCAAGTTAAAATATAATGGCATATAAAATATAATGGACTACACTGATTGCCTACTACTAAAGAAAATGTACACAGAGCTACCAAGGAGAGGAAATTATATATATAATTCTGAGACGGCTTGTATCATTCAAATTTCTAATATAATTGGAATGTATAGTAGTACCATTTTATGACTTATATATCAGAGTGGAGTGTGAAAGAGGATTTTCTCATTTTAAAGCAGAGAACTTTTGGAGTTAATTGGCAAGAAAAAATAAGGAAACTTAGAAGAAAAGAACAGTGTTAAAAGAAAGAGATCAGTCCAGCCTAAACAGTTCAGCTGTCACATCACCTAGGGTAGCCTTAGAAGAAACATCAGGAACAGAAGAATACCACTGCTGTATGAAAACCAGGTCCCTGCAACATAAGCAGGGATGGATAAGGAGAGAGATAATATGTCATGGATTAAGAAGGACAAGTAATGCCCTCACTGACACATGGAAATGAAGAGGCCACAGTGGTTGTGGAGGCAGGGATAAGAGAATGTATAGTCAAAGCCATGGTTTTTCCAGTAGTTATGTACGGATGTGAGAGCTGGACAATAAAAAAATGTTGACTGTGGAAGAATTGATGCCTTTGAACTGTGGTGCTGGGGAAGACATGGGAGTTCCTTGGACAGCAAGGAAATCAAACCAGACAATCCTAAAGGAAACCAGTCTTGAATATTTATTGGAAGGACTGATGCTGAGAAGCTCCAATACTTTGGCCACCAAATGTGAAGAATTGACTCATCAGACAAGACCCTGATGCAGGGAAAGATTGAAGGCAGGAGGAGAAGGGGATGACAGAGATTTAGAGGGTTGGATGGCATCGCTGACTCAATGGATGTGAGTTTGAGCAAACCCCGGGAGATGGTGAAGGACAGGGAAACCTGGAGTGCTCCAGTCCATGAGGTCGCAAAGAGTTGGACACAACTGAGCAATTGAACAATGATAACAGCAAAAACAACCAGCAGTTTTGGAGGCAGGAAGAAGAGAATGACAGTGGGTTCGCAATAGTTCTAAACTATACTGGCTTTCCAAGGAATTTTACCCTGAAATGGAGCACAGACTGGGATTTTAGAAGATAGTTTTTTCCCATCTTGTTTTAAGATGGGGACACATTAACAAGTTATGTTCAGGGAAGATTAATTGAAAGAGAAGGGATGATGGTGAAGGAGAGAGGTCAAAATGTTGCAATTTATTACACAAATAGAGAGATTAGCTGTCGCACAATGCACATTTCATTGGCCAAAATAAGAAAAATGACTGAGCATAGAACTCAGGTGGGCTTCCCAGGTGGCACTAGTTGCCGGGAGCCAACACAGGAGATCCCACCCATGACAAGGTCATCTGGTGGAGACCTGACAGGACAGGTGGATCAGGACTCAAAGGACTCCCTGGACCTGCTTGAGCATCTGCCCAAACCAAAATCTGTCTGTCTACTGTATACTATATTATGCCTTTCACTAACTCTTCTGACATTAACAGGGGGCTATCCCCGACCACCTTTCTCTGAAGAAAATCAACTCAGGTCTCTAGTTGATAAGTCTCCTGGGCATGAAAGGAGCTTTTCAATTCAAACCCCCCTGTTAGCCTTCTAGCTTGCTTGGCAGGTTTATCCAGACTCTTGCAACTACGCATGTGATTGACACAAACCATGACATGGGAAGTCTAAGCATTCTAAAAATATAGAGCCCTTCAAGGGGTGAAAAAATTTTATTAAAATAGTACTGATGAAGGGTTTCATTGTTGAGCCATTGCTTGCTGCCAAGTTCCCATATCCCTTATCCACTGTGTGCCTGGGAGTACATTAGTTAATATAGTTTTTACTGTAAGAAAAACAAGTAGTAGCCTTGGTATTAACCACATCAGACCTTTGAGCTAATAAGTTCTTTTGTTGTTGTTGTAACACACTCCATCTTTGCTCCATGAGAATGTAACTCTGTTTAGTACTTTCTGAGGCTGACACAGATTAGAGGTATAAAGAAAAAACACTTCAAGGGAAAACAAGTTTTCTGGTTCATCAACCTTTATCAAAAAAGGGTCAACAGGCCTCCAAGGCCAGAAGATAATGTACACAACATAAGACCCTTGTTTATGGGAAAGGTATGCAGAAAAAATCCTGGTTTTAATAAAGACAAAACTGCTGGAATATTTGAGCTGACTCTGCATGACTTTGCATCTTTCATTTTCCTCTATGTACAAGTCAGGGTATAAAAGCTCTTCTTGAAAAAAAAGTTACAGGCCTCACTCACCGAAGCTTGGTCTCCCTGTGTCATTCTTTCATTTGCCGAAGCCGTTCATTCTGAGTGTATCCCTGGACTCTGCTGAGGCTGGACCCCAGTAACTAGTAAAGACCTCATCTGCCAATGCAGGAGATGTAAGAGACATGGGTTCAGTCTCTAGGCTGGGAAGATCCCCTGGAGGAAGGCATAGCAACTCACTAAAGTATACTCACCTGGGGAATCCAATGGGCAGAGGAGCCTGGAGAGCTACAGTCCATGGGGTCACAGAGAGTCAGATACAATGAACTCAGGTATGAAAGACTCCTGGAGACTTTTGAAATAATATAGGAATCCCATAATTCTGTGAATAGAGATTCTAAGTGTGGAAAACACAACATGGATTACTGCTGTAAGATCCTCTTTCATTCATTCACCCAGTCATTCATTTAGTCAAGTGAAAATATGCTAAGCACTATACTAGTTGTTAGATATATAACAGTGAGTAAATTTGATAAACTTATTCTTGCCTGGAAAATTCCACGGACAGAGGAGCCATGTGGGTTACAACCCATGGGGTCCCAAAGAGTTGGACACAACTAAACACAGCACACACAAGTTTGATAAACTGATAGAGAAAAATGTTTCACAGAATATCAAGCTATTTAACGTGCTTCCCTAGTGCCACCAGTAGTAAAGAATCTGCCTGCTAATCTAGGAGATGCAAGAGACCAGGTTTTGATCCCTAGGTCGGGAAGATCGCCTGGAGTAGGAAATGGCAACCCACTCCAGTAATCTTGCCTTGAAAATTCCATGGACAGAGGAACCTGGCAGGCTGCAGTCCATAAGGCCGCAAAGAATTGGACTATGACTGAGCATACACATACAAAGGAAACACTAGCTGTGAAGCTTTTACTAAAGGCTAACATTGTTATGAAATGAAGTAAATAAGGAAAGGTATAAAAAAGACATTGTGAAAAATTCGTAGATAAAATAAGGAAGTTTTTATTATGTTAACATTTGTCTATATTTTTACATCATTAAGTAATTTAAAATACTACTGGTCATTACATCTTAAAAGAGAAACATTGCAATAACCTCATTTGTAGGCATGTGAATGCAAATGTGGGTCTTTAATTAGTCAGAACCCTTTCAGAGAACCAGGTTAGCTAAACATAGGGTGGGGACTCAGGGGAATGAGAAGTGGCTAACTAATGACTAAGAGCTGTAACGAAAATAAGTAGCACTACACACAACTAGATCTCTAACTCTGACAGTACACCATGTCTGATACTCTCTCGGCACTTCCTTCATCAATAATTTTAACCTCAGGCTCCTCTGTTCCTGCAATTATTTTCAATTGTTTATCCACATTCCCTTCAGAAAAATGAGTGTGTTTTTTAAAGAATATGAAACAGTTGAGACATTCTAGTTTTTATTCCTTATAGTAAAAATACTTTCCAGAGCACAAAGCATCAATACTCTTGTTTTTTATTGCTGTTCTTTTATACTCATCATCACCCCTGTCACCACAGTTTCACAATAAAGTCAACTAGCCAGTCAGGAAAACACCTTTGTGTTCCTGTCTCATGTTGGCATGTGCAATATGAGGTTGACTAAAGAGTTTGTTTCAGACTGGAATCCCTCCAAGAAATGATTTGAACAGTTTCATTCTTTTTCTCACCATTTGGCAGAATTGGTTGAAATGAGAGTCACTTTCAGCCCCGTCTCCCTTGCAAACCACAAAAAGCATAGATTTCATCATAGATGCTTAGGGCTGGTGCACTGGGACAACCCAGAGGGATGGTACGGGGAGGGAGGAGAGAGGGGTGTTCAGGATGGGAACACGTGTATACCTGTAGAAGATTCATTTTGAAGTATGGCAAAACCAATACAATATTGTAAAGTAATTAACCTCCAATTAAAATAAATAAATTTATAGTTTTAAAAAATGATTATTGAGTATAGGAATAGTTTTCCTTTAGTTTAACTCAACTTTAGGTTAACTTGAGAAAATTTGTCTGAAAAAATCTCATTTCTATGGTTTTCCACTCTGTCATCATTTAGCTTCTGCTGCTGTGGTACTGGTAGTGGTTGAAACAGTTCCCCTCCTAATTTTATCTGACTTCAAGCAAATAAGATATCATAATGTTTGAAATTCATCATCAACTCAGTGTTTTGGGTTCCCTTAATATATAGATACCCTCACTGAATAACTTTACAATTTGTGGTATAAGAATATTGATAAGAGGAAATGTTAGATTTTCATTAAAGAATATAAGAGGTCCCTCACCTTTTGATTTTGCTATACAAATTCATTAGGCAACTGTTAAGGGTTTACTCTCAAATTTAGTTATAAGCCTTAAATATAGTTCTTCCTAACACTAGCTTATGTTATCTTGCAATGTAACAAACTGCATTCTGTTTTTCAATTACAGTGTGACTTAGAAAAGGATTTAACAGGTCTTCATTTTAGACTTATTTAAACACTCAAGGGGTATTTATTGAGTAGGACACACTTAGCATCAGATTCATTTAGAAAAGCATATGACAAGAAGTGGAATAGAACAGCAGGGAAGCAGCAGGAATTTCTTCTTAGTGAAAGCAGTCAGAGCAGACCATCCAGCAGCCATGGCATTACATTAGAGCACGGGTTCAACAGTGAGTGAATGAGACTCAGTTGAAAGGGATGAAGAGCCACCTTACCTTAGGTACCCTTTTCCAAATAAGCACCATCATTTATTATAACCATCCCATAAATATAACTCCAAAGAGATGATGGTAAGGGATATTCTCCATGACAAGAGTCACTCGGGAAATTCTAAGGTATAGCTTCCTACTAGGAACATAGTGTTTCTTAGTAGTGTTCCAATTCCAGATGAAACTGACCAATGAGGGGTCATTTTAAAATAATCTATATTGCCTGGAAACAAAAAGTTTCCAGGGAAACAGAGCAAGAAATTTATTTCAAGGTTAGATTTGTCAATAAAAAAGGAGAAAGAAATCATTAACATTTTTCTCAATGTAACAGGACTAATATGTATTGTTATGAATATCTCCTATAAACCTCAGAAAACTTTTTGATTAGAATAGTTAACATTAACATTTTACTAATCAAGAATCTGACACAGAGAAAATTAAATAATTTTGCTAAAAGTTTTCACAACTGGGAAATTAACTTGATATTTTTGACTCCAGACCTGTAGACTCCCCACAATATTATGGGTAACTTTATAATCAGTTTCAATGGATATGACCTACAAAGAATTTCATTTATAGGATCTTTAATATAATACAGAAGTAGGTTCAGGATTATTTTTACATCATTAGCTATTTTCTCACCAACTTGTGAAAAAATACGGTCATAATTATTTTGATACTATTTAATGCCAAACCATCAACTTCACACTGTGAGGGCACTCTCTAATCTTCAAACTGATACTATCTGATTTAGTAACCTTCCCCAGTTTGTATCATGGTTCCTGGTTTTGTATTCCTACCCACTTTAAAAAAGCATTTGAGTTTGTCATCTTGTAATTTGTCTCTTCAGAAAGACCGCTAGCCATGGTTTTAGCCAGAGACTCACTCTGGTCACATGTGCAAATCAAGCAACAACAGGAATAACAACAACAACAAAAAAAAACTTTCCACTAATTCACTTGGCAATACATACCAAACTCATCCATGAAGCATAGTGCAAATTAAGCATCTTTCACCTTATCTGCCTCTTGAGAAATCTGTATGGAGGTCAAGAAGTAACAGAACCAGACATGGAACAATGGAATGGTTCCAGATTGGGAAAGGAGTACGTTGAAGTTGTATACTGTCACCCTGCTTATTTAACTCATATGTAGAGTACATCATGAGAAGTGGGAGAATGAATGAAGCATAAACTGGAATCCAGATTGATTGCACCGAAAAATATCAATAACCTCAAATTTGCAGATAATATCACTCTTATGCACAGAGTAGAGGAAGTAAAGAGCCTCTTGATGTAAGTGAAAGAGGAGAATGAAAAAGCTGCCTTAAAACTCAGCATTCAAAAAACTAAGATCATGGCATGGGGTCCTATCACTTCATGGCAAATAGATGGGGAAACAGTGACAGACTTTATTTTCTTGGGTTCCAAAATTACTGCAGATGGTGACTATAGCCGTGAAACTAAAAGATGATTGCTCCTTGGAAGAAAAGTTATGACAAACCTAGACAGCATATTAAAAAGCAGAGACTACTTTGCTGACAAAGATCTGTCTAGTCAAAGCTATGGTTTTTTTTCAGTAGTCATGCATGGATGTGAGAGTTGGACTATAAAGAATGCTGATTGCTGAAGAATTGATGCTTTTGAACTGTGATGTTGAAGACCCTTGAGAGTCCCTTGGACAGCAAGGAGATCCAACCTGTCTATCCTAAATATTCATTGGAAGGACTGATGCTGAAGCTGAAACCCCAATACTTTGGCCACCTGATGCAAAGNGATTGCTGAAGAATTGATGCTTTTGAACTGTGATGTTGAAGACCCTTGAGAGTCCCTTGGACAGCAAGGAGATCCAACCTGTCTATCCTAAATATTCATTGGAAGGACTGATGCTGAAGCTGAAACCCCAATACTTTGGCCACCTGATGCAAAGACTGACTCATTGGAAAAGACCCTGATGCTGGAAAAGATTGAAGGCAGGAGGATAAGGGAACAGCAGAGGATGAGATGGTTGGATGGCAACTCTATGGACATGAGTTTGAGAAAGCTCTGGAAGTTGGTAATGGACAGGGAAGCCAGGTGTGTTGCAGAGCACAGGGTGGTAAGCAGTCAGACATGACTGAGTGACTGAACTGAACTGAATTGATAGGATCAGGCATATATTAGGACCAAGAAAGAAAATTGAAGAACTGCTGCTGCTGCCAGGTGGGACTGCTTTTACAAAGAAGTAAACATTTTGAGGCAGTATCTGATCTCAGCTGAGCAGAGGGCCATGCTAGTCAGGAAGTAGCTTTTTAGAGCTTACAAAGAGAAAACTATTAAAAAGTCTCTCTCCACACAATTAACCTAAAGACTCAGAAATGTATGGTTCACAGTATTGTAGGCCTAGAGTCCTAATATCACACGTACATATTGCAGATACTCAAGAATAGCAGAAAGATCTGTTTGACCACTTACTGCTGTGGTGGAACAGCCTGACAGCCCAACTACATAGACCCTGATACTGAACTCTGACTCCTCCCACTTGAGGATCAGATGCAGTGTTCATGTCCTTTCCTGGATTCTAATTCAGTGGATTCCAATATGTATCCAGAACCTCATCTAATTTTATTTTATTTTATTTTTTTTCCTTTGGTTCAAAGCAATATTACTCTGGATCGTATGCTGTTAGATGGAACTCTCTGTAGGACTTGGATAGAGAATTTCTAGATGAATGCTAATTAGTGAACATTAATATAGGGTTCAAAACCCTCCATATCTTGTGATCATATCTCTAAGTCCATCAACTTGACTCTTTCCCAATTTTCCTTATCTCTGTTTGTTAGTCTTTTTAAACCACTGACCAATTAACACAGCTATTCTCTTTTCCTATGAGTCAGACTATATTCTCACCTTGGGTTCTTCTACCTTCCACACAAACTTTGACTTTAGCACAGCAACTATCCTTTATTAATGGGCATCCCATATTAAGCAAAGCGTCTATTAAGCAAGCTTTGCTTTTTCCCTCCTCCATTAGTTAGTCATAAGGACCTATGCCCACAAGATGAGCAGGAAGCCACAGTGGCACAGTAATGGATGACAGGGAGGTTACCTAGTCATGCAGTTTTTTTGTATTATTTAGTTCTGCTTGTGATTGATCTTGAATGTACCACTTCCACCCAGTGATGGATTTATGGTGGGCCAACTCTGACTTTGACTTGTTGGCTCTGAAAGAAACTGGATTATGAAGAAGTTCTGATCACATGATTACTTGATGTTATCAAATGGCATATCTTGATATCAGATTGTCTGTCTCCACAAGGCCCATAGCACATCAGAATTATTTTTGTATTGTGTACAGTTATACACTATAGGTAATAAATTGGCTCCATTAGTTTAGAGTTCTAAGTTGTGATTTTCATACTGAAGTGGCCATGAGCTGCGTATATGGTATTTTCTAATAGCATATTTTACCTCTAGTGTCTTTTGACTTGTATGGTTCAAATGATAGCACACCTGAATTGCCACCTGGATCTCAGAGTCCTTTCATATTCTGAATTCTGCTAAAATCTGACAGTCTTTTATGTTTGTCTTGCTTGGGCTACTATAACAAAACTCCATAAGCTGTTAGCTTAAATAATAAATATTTCTCATAGTTCTGGAATCTAGGGACCATCTCTCTACGTGCTCACATGATCTCTTCTTTGTGAGCATAAGGATAGAAACAGAGCTCTGTTATCTCTTCCTGTTATAAGGGAACTAATCCCAACATAAGGGCCCCATGACCTCATCTAAACCTAACTGTCTTCTAAAGGTCCCATTTCCAAATGTCATCACTTTAAGGGTTAAGGACTTTAATGTATAAGTTTGGAAGGAAGGGGAGACATGATTCAGTCCACAATAACATTACTTGATAAAAGTGGCACATCATTATTTACAAGTTTAGAATATGCTGCTGCTTCCAGAGTAAAAAATTATCAAATATTGTGCTTCTTTCTTAGTATGACATATAAGATGCAATGATTCATTTTTTAGAAAGTATGTCCCAGCATCTCTTAGATAGCTGGGTCCCTAAAAAAATTCACTGATATGGTAAGGCTTTGAATTTTGTTAAATTTCTGTTTTCTAGAATACATATGTCTTTTCAAGACTTCCAGTGTATTTGTTCATTCTTAGTAATCTACTTCAGTTAACAAGTTATCATTGACAGAATGACTAATGTAATGTTTGATAGATTCTATAGATGTTCCAGATCCATTCAGACTACAGTATGACAGAAAGCAAGAGAGTTAAACAGCTCTGAATCAGTAGCATACATATGCATTGTTTTCTGTCCCATGAGACTGTGAAGTGCATCTGGGCCTCCTTCATAAGAATGGAAAGTAGCACATTTGTCAGATGCAATGGTAAATTACTATATAATCGAGGGCATGATTTAATCCTAACTTTCAAGTTCTGTTCCCTTTGGTTCAGCACTCTCAGTATCAATTTCCATACATATTTATCATTGCTTTTATCATATTAACCACATTTTGCAATGCTTTCATTATATAGTCTCTGTGGTTTTCACACTTCACCTTAAATTTGTGATTATCTTCAACTTTTCACTATTTTTGATTGATATTGATTGTCCTAACAATATCATTCAATTTCTTAGTCATTACTATTTTTATTTCTCAGTTAAGACATTACAACTACCAATATATTTCTTGCCTCAACTATCTCACCTTAATTTTGCATAAATAAATACATTATAAGGACTATCATTGTTCCACCTACAAGTGGTAATGATGTCCTCATTATAAGCCTTCTGGTGTGATTCATGTCTAGTGTCTTACCTTAAAGTTTTCCTCCTTAGAGCATACCTATTATTGATTGTCATATTTGAATTCCCTTGGAAACAGACTCTATGGTGGAGATCTTTGTATTGAATCAACACCTGTGATAAAGAAATATAACCGTGTGCTTTGAGATGATGAACTGGAATGCAGTATTTCAGTATGCCTCAATCAATCCAACAGACTATATGGTCCACAGAATTCTCCAGACCAAAATACTGGAGTGGGTAGCCTTTCCCTTCTTCAGGGGATCTTCCCAACCCAGGGATTGAACCCAGATCCCCCACATTGCAGGCAGATTCTTTACCAGCTGAGCCACAAGGGAAGCCCAAGAATACTGAAGTGGGTAACCTATCCCTTATCCAGGGATAGGATCTTCCCAAGCCAGGAATCAGACTGGGGTCTCCTGCATTGCCAGAAGATTCTTTACTAACTGAGCTATCAGGGAAGCCCTAACATGTACATAAATCAAAGCAGAAGTATCCTAATCACCAGGATGGTGGGTCAAAAGTTTATTGAACAATGGATTCCCTTCCGGCTGAAGGAAATACTAAAACTGCTAAATAATCAGAGCTACTGTCAGAGTGAATACTGATGATCCTAAATGACAATTCTATTATTCTACAAACTTAACTGTGTAGTTGGTAAGATAGTTTCCTGCCCACTAATGTCTCAAAGGATCCTCATCACACACTCCATGTATAAAAATATTTGTATGAATATAGTTTCCTTTGTAGCTCAGCTGGTGAAAAGTCCACCTGCAATGCAGGAAACCCTGGCTTGATTCCTGGGTCAGAAAGAAGGGATAGGCTACCCACTCCTATCCCTGGTGGCTTCCCTGGTGGATTCCCTGGTGGCTCAGCTGGGAAAGAATTCTGTAATGCAGGAGACCTGGGTTTAATCCTTGAGTTAGGAATATACCCTGGAGAAGGGAATGGCTACCCACTTCAGTATTCTGACCTGGAGAATTCCATGGACTTTATAGTCCATGGGGACGCAAAGAGTTGGACACGACTGAGTGACTTTCACTTTCATCCTTTCTTGCACCTAAGGAAACTTAGTTTTTGTAAGACAAATACTATTTAAGAAAAAGTAAGAAAGCTTTGTCAAAAATAATTTTAGGATTGTTTATTATTCTTGAATTTTTCTGCTTAATTGTATTGTCCGTTGCTTGCAAACATTTTTATTATCAAATTAACATAATAAATGTATGATGTACGAAACATGCTGATCCTTGTTTTGAGATTCATTGTCTGTGACTTAATTTTCATGCAAAATTAAATAAGTATTATCATTCATAATTCATATAATTTGTTGCAAGGAAGTCGAATTAGGTCAATTAAATTTACCTCAGGGCAATATGTTGTTTTAAATCATTTACACAGAAAACCAAAGATGATATAAGGAATTTGCATTAAGACTGCAAGATTTATTATTCTCTATAAAATGCACATTCAGCATTTTCTGGACATCTATAAAATATAGTCTATTTAGGAAGACTATATTCTCCTCATTCTCTGCCTCCTTCCCCTGATTTTTGGCACTTAGACAGTTTAGAACACTAATTGGGCTTACTTTGGTAAATCATTTCTTCTACCTTCCACACAAACTTTGACTTTAGCACAGCAACTATCCTTTATTAATGGGCATCCCATATTAAGCAAAGCGTCTATTAAGCAAGCTTTGCTTTTTCCCTCCTCCATTAGTTAGTCATAAGGACCTATGCCCACAAGATGAGCAGGAAGCCACAGTGGCACAGTAATGGATGACAGGGAGGTTACCTAGTCATGCAGTTTTTTTGTATTATTTAGTTCTGCTTGTGATTGATCTTGAATGTACCACTTCCACCCAGTGATGGATTTATGGTGGGCCAACTCTGACTTTGACTTGTTGGCTCTGAAAGAAACTGGATTATGAAGAAGTTCTGATCACATGATTACTTGATGTTATCAAATGGCATATCTTGATATCAGATTGTCTGTCTCCACAAGGCCCATAGCACATCAGAATTATTTTTGTATTGTGTACGGTTATACACTATAGGTAATAAATTGGCTCCATTAGTTTAGAGTTCTAAGTTGTGATTTTCATACTGAAGTGGCCATGAGCTGCGTATATGGTATTTTCTAATAGCATATTTTACCTCTAGTGTCTTTTGACTTGTATGGTTCAAATGATAGCACACCTGAATTGCCACCTGGATCTCAGAGTCCTTTCATATTCTGAATTCTGCTAAAATCTGACAGTCTTTTATGTTTGTCTTGCTTGGGCTACTATAACAAAACTCCATAAGCTGTTAGCTTAAATAATAAATATTTCTCATAGTTCTGGAATCTAGGGACCATCTCTCTACGTGCTCACATGATCTCTTCTTTGTGAGCATAAGGATAGAAACAGAGCTCTGTTATCTCTTCCTGTTATAAGGGAACTAATCCCAACATAAGGGCCCCATGACCTCATCTAAACCTAACTGTCTTCTAAAGGTCCCATTTCCAAATGTCATCACTTTAAGGGTTAAGGACTTTAATGTATAAGTTTGGAAGGAAGGGGAGACATGATTCAGTCCACAATAACATTACTTGATAAAAGTGGCACATCATTATTTACAAGTTTAGAATATGCTGCTGCCTCCAGAGTAAAAAATTATCAAATATTGTGCTTCTTTCTTAGTATGACATATAAGATGCAATGATTCATTTTTTAGAAAGTATGTCCCAGCATCTCTTAGATAGCTGGGTCCCTAAAAAAATTCACTGATATGGTAAGGCTTTGAATTTTGTTAAATTTCTGTTTTCTAGAATACATATGTCTTTTCAAGACTTCCAGTGTATTTGTTCATTCTTAGTAATCTACTTCAGTTAACAAGTTATCATTGACAGAATGACTAATGTAATGTTTGATAGATTCTATAGATGTTCCAGATCCATTCAGACTACAGTATGACAGAAAGCAAGAGAGTTAAACAGCTCTGAATCAGTAGCATACATATGCATTGTTTTCTGTCCCATGAGACTGTGAAGTGCATCTGGGCCTCCTTCATAAGAATGGAAAGTAGCACATTTGTCAGATGCAATGGTAAATTACTATATAATCGAGGGCATGATTTAATCCTAACTTTCAAGTTCTGTTCCCTTTGGTTCAGCACTCTCAGTATCAATTTCCATACATATTTATCATTGCTTTTATCATATTAACCACATTTTGCAATGCTTTCATTATATAGTCTCTGTGGTTTTCACACTTCACCTTAAATTTGTGATTATCTTCAACTTTTCACTATTTTTGATTGATATTGATTGTCCTAACAATATCATTCAATTTCTTAGTCATTACTATTTTTATTTCTCAGTTAAGACATTACAACTACCAATATATTTCTTGCCTCAACTATCTCACCTTAATTTTGCATAAATAAATACATTATAAGGACTATCATTGTTCCACCTACAAGTGGTAATGATGTCCTCATTATAAGCCTTCTGGTGTGATTCATGTCTAGTGTCTTACCTTAAAGTTTTCCTCCTTAGAGCATACCTATTATTGATTGTCATATTTGAATTCCCTTGGAAACAGACTCTATGGTGGAGATCTTTGTATTGAATCAACACCTGTGATAAAGAAATATAACCGTGTGCTTTGAGATGATGAACTGGAATGCAGTATTTCAGTATGCCTCAATCAATCCAACAGACTATATGGTCCACAGAATTCTCCAGACCAAAATACTGGAGTGGGTAGCCTTTCCCTTCTTCAGGGGATCTTCCCAACCCAGGGATTGAACCCAGATCCCCCACATTGCAGGCAGATTCTTTACCAGCTGAGCCACAAGGGAAGCCCAAGAATACTGAAGTGGGTAATCTATCCCTTATCCAGGGATAGGATCTTCCCAAGCCAGGAATCAGACTGGGGTCTCCTGCATTGCCAGAAGATTCTTTACTAACTGAGCTATCAGGGAAGCCCTAACATGTACATAAATCAAAGCAGAAGTATCCTAATCACCAGGATGGTGGGTCAAAAGTTTATTGAACAATGGATTCCCTTCCGGCTGAAGGAAATACTAAAACTGCTAAATAATCAGAGCTACTGTCAGAGTGAATACTGATGATCCTAAATGACATTTCTATTATTCTACAAACTTAACTGTGTAGTTGGTAAGATAGTTTCCTGCCCACTAATGTCTCAAAGGATCCTCATCACACACTCCATGTATAAAAATATTTGTATGAATATAGTTTCCTTTGTAGCTCAGCTGGTGAAAAGTCCACCTGCAATGCAGGAAACCCTGGCTTGATTCCTGGGTCAGAAAGAAGGGATAGGCTACCCACTCCTATCCCTGGTGGCTTCCCTGGTGGATTCCCTGGTGGCTCAGCTGGGAAAGAATTCTGTAATGCAGGAGACCTGGGTTTAATCCCTGAGTTAGGAATATACCCTGGAGAAGGGAATGGCTACCCACTTCAGTATTCTGACCTGGAGAATTCCATGGACTTTATAGTCCATGGGGACGCAAAGAGTTGGACACGACTGAGTGACTTTCACTTTCATCCTTTCTTGCACCTAAGGAAACTTAGTTTTTGTAAGACAAATACTATTTAAGAAAAAGTAAGAAAGCTTTGTCAAAAATAATTTTAGGATTGTTTATTATTCTTGAATTTTTCTGCTTAATTGTATTGTCCGTTGCTTGCAAACATTTTTATTATCAAATTAACATAATAAATGTATGATGTACGAAACATGCTGATCCTTGTTTTGAGATTCATTGTCTGTGACTTAATTTTCATGCAAAATTAAATAAGTATTATCATTCATAATTCATATAATTTGTTGCAAGGAAGTCGAATTAGGTCAATTAAATTTACCTCAGGGCAATATGTTGTTTTAAATCATTTACACAGAAAACCAAAGATGATATAAGGAATTTGCATTAAGACTGCAAGATTTATTATTCTCTATAAAATGCACATTCAGCATTTTCTGGACATCTATAAAATATAGTCTATTTAGGAAGACTATATTCTCCTCATTCTCTGCCTCCTTCCCCTGATTTTTGGCACTTAGACAGTTTAGAACACTAATTGGGCTTACTTTGGTAAATCATATGTTGAAAGTAATCTTTCTTTAATGAGTATATGGCTAGTATTATGCAGAATTATATTTCTTTTCATTTAAACCCTTCAATTTATGAAGTTGGCATAATCCTGTAGCTCCATATTTATAGCTAGGGTAAAACTATTCTCTATTTAAGTTTTTTTTTTTTTTCCCAGCAGAATGAACGGCATTTAAATGTAAATTCAATTTTATGAAGGTTAGGAATATGGTTTTTTTGATATGTAGAAATTTGAAAAATAAAACGAAATTAATTGATACAAGAAGAATCCTTCAAATCTTAATCATTTATAGAAGTAACATAGTTTCATAAAAGAGCAGAGATATAACAAAATAAGAAATAATTTAAATGTGAAAAAGAAAAATTATGCCAGCTTTATATTTACATGAAAGAAAAGGATTAGCTTACCCTAAGTAATTATGGTTAAAGCAACTGTTAAAATTTTATGAAGTTCTTTTTAGCAATATTAGCCTTTTAGCACATACTTTTTTGTGGTCTGGTTTTCCTATAAGCACATACTCCTTAGTCGTTTTACTATTAAAAGTGATATTGTTATTAGAAACTAGGTATATCAAATGCAGTTTTCTAGGGGACAAGTGCTATCTTGGTGTATGTACTCAGGTAAGAAACATTAGAGTAATTCTTAGCAATATTTGGGGATAGCAAAGTAAATACAACAATTAGAAGTAAAATGCATAATGGTTTATATCTTGATTAAGGACAAATTCAGTGGAACTGATACTCTAAAATTTTTGAAAAATCTGCTAATTTTTGCAGTTGTAATGGATTATATGACTTTTACAGAGCATGTTTTAGAATATGTATTGCTCATAAAATTGTTATTATTTGATTCATTTATCTGTTAAGTAAAATAAAAATACATTTATGTTACATTTTTGTTTCAAGAGAAAGAAAGAGGCATCCGGAGCAGCTATTTCATTATTAGCTTCTACGTCACATTTAAGATCCTTGGATTGCAATTCCGTTTAGGTAGAACTAAATGTCAGAGTTATTAACGCTGATGACAAGGTATGTGTTTTCCATTTATGAAGACTTTCTGCATTTGCAACTGTGTCTAACTTATTAAGTAGAAATAGTTTTGTTCAGCAACATTTTTTTTCTCTTTTATTTTCACAAATAGTCATTTATAACAGTGTAGAACCTGTCATACATTAAAGTAAGAAAAGTGGCATGCTATTTCTACTTGGAATATTTTTGGTTAATATAACAGATAGAAGGGTAAAGTGCAATTTGAATATCTGACACATGTAATCTAAGGATTAGACAATGAGTTGTGCTGTCTTAAAATCAGAGAAAGCAACTATAAGGAAAAAATAATAATTTTTTGTTTAAATGCCAAATATCTAAAAGCCTGATTCACATTTTATTTTCTGTAGTTAGAAATTTTACCTGTACAATATTTTAGAATCTAGAATGGAAATCTTCAAAGCACTTATATTGGCCAAGACATCAAGTTATTTCAAAACTGTATGCAAAATCTAATTCACAGAATGTGTTTGAATACAATGAATAAAAACATATCCAAAATTCATGTACATTTATTCAAGGATGGTTCTGCTCTACTTTTGGGAGCATTTTCTATGGCAAGGATATTAATATTCCCCTTTCCATTTCAGAAAAATAAGATTAAAGTCAACAGTTTGTGCCTCATAAGTTCCATTTTCAAGACAGTGATGTAAATGCTATAGAACTAAATCTTTGTTCCTGAAGATTTTCTCTCCGTTGAACACACTCATTTTAGTATGAAAAGAGCTATACAGTATTTGCATTCACAAAGGATTCTTGAAAGTCTTACAGAGTAAAACATACATCTGATTATTAGAGTTTCAGTGAAAGGTATATCTCTTGCATTGATCAAATTTTCTCAATTTACTTTGTAACTTAGCTCTGTAGTGTTTATGGGTGCAGTTGAAATGTCTTTCTGAGGCACACTGTTATAATATCAAGAGTTTAAGCTCTTGAATTTCTATTTTAATGCCATGTGTCTTGTCCTTGCAGGGGTCAGTTTTCTGAATGATGTGGTGGATTGAATAGACACTTTTATCTCTATTTCTACAAAATCCTACCAGTGATAGGAAGTGACTTTTCAAAAATACATTTTTTGAAAAGCAAATATAACAGAAGAGACAAAATCACTTTAGAGATTGGAAACAGAAAACTAATGGTGATTAACCCAGCAGTTCTGAATCCAAAGTTAGCAGTCAATGAAATAAATGATTTACTCTACTGCATTCCCAATAGGTTCAGAAATGTGTTGTATTTAGGACAAATTAATGGGCAAAAGTGTGGCTAAAACTGAATGTTTAATTTCTTTTCAAGAAGCTAAAACCCCATATGGGCTTCCCTGGTGGCTCAGAGGTTAAAGCGTCTGCCTCCAATGCAGGAGACCCGGGTTCGATCCCTGGGTCGGGAAGATCCCCTGGAGAAGGAAATGGCAATCCACTCCAGTATTCTCGCCTGGAGAATCCTGTGGACAGAGAAGCCTAGTAGGTTACAGTCCATGGGATCGCGAAGAGTCGGACACGACTGAGCGACTTCACCTTCACCTTCAAAACCCCATATATCTACTTTTCTTTGAGAATATGATTGGTTTTTATATCTCAATCTGATAGAATATTGAAAGTCTACGTTCTAGAAATCATAAAGCAACATGGGGAACAGAAGGCACTGCTGAAGCAGAAGTACTAAAATGAAAACAGAGGCTCTGATTGAAATTTACTTTCTGAATATTGAATCCCTTTCTTCTTATCTTGGGAATGACTGTTTTTGGAATGATGACAGCCAGACATAGAACCCACATCACATAAGATAATATCGTATTGTGAATTGAGGGTGCAGGTAGAGTACCACCAAGCAAAAGGAAAAATAGACTTAAATATACTAAGATTTACCTAATGCACAAACAATTCTAGTGAATTCCATAGTTAACAAGCCCAAACATGAATAGTGAACCTCCAATTAGCTTTTAACTGATCCTCCCTTAAACTAGAGTAGGCAGATAAAAAATTACTATACACTAGTTAGTTTAAGCCACTACATCAACATTAAGAGACTAAACAGATTTTTTTTT
>SJYX01004570.1:456746-484748 GCA_006410675.1 Oreotragus oreotragus | reverse complement strand
TGGTTTGCCATTCCCTTCTCCAGTGGACAACATTCTGTTAGACCTCTCCACCATGACCCACCCGTCTTGGGTTGCCCCACAGGCATGGCTTGGTTTCATTGAGTTAGACAAGGCTGTGGTCCTAGTGTGATTAGATTGACTAGTTTTCTGTGAGTATGGTTTCAGTGTGTCTGCCCTCTGATGCCCTCTTGCAACACCTCTCATCTTACTTGGGTTTCTCTTACCTTGGGTGTGGGGTATCTCTTCAGGGCTGGTCCAGCAAAGCCCAGCCATTGCTCCTTACCTTGGACAAGGGGTATCTCTTTACTGTTGCCATTCCTGACCTTCAATGTGGGATAGTTCCTCTAGGCCCTCCTATGCCTGCACAGCCACTGCTCCTTGGGTTGCTCCTCTAGGCCGCTGGCCCTGACCTCGGATGTGGGGTAGCTCCTCCCGGCTGCTGCCCCTGACCTCGGATGCAGGGTGTCTCCTCCTGGCTGCCGCCCCTGACCTCAGACGGTGGGCAGCTCCTCCCAGCCGCCACTGACCTCAGACGCAGGGTAGCTCCTCTCAGCCGCCACCCCTGACCTTGGACACCTGTCTCTTATACACATCTAGATGTGTATAAGAGACAGAGGCGGACCTTGGTCGGCAAATTAATGCCTCTGCTTTTGAATATACTATCTAGGTTGGTCATAATTTTTCTTCCAAGGAGTAAGCGTCTTTTAATTTCATGGCTGCAGTCNGTAGCTCCTCTCAGCCGCCACCCCTGACCTTGGACACAGGGTAGCTCCTCTCAGCTGTTCCTGCACGGTCACAGCCTGGCACTCTAGGCTGCTGCCCCTGACCTCAGATGTGGGGTAGCTCCTCTCGGCTGTGCTTAGTGTGCTGGCTCTCGCAGCTGCCTGTGCTAGGTGTGCCGTTAGTTTCAAGTGTATAATAATTTTTTTAAATCTTACACATTTCATAATTCTTGAAAAATTATTTTTCCTGATGATTATTGATCAAGAAATTTTTCAACATATGAAAACATCAGTAGTCCTGTATCATATATTTATAGATGCTTCTATGGTTGACCTATTTGGAAAACATTTAGGAGATCTCTTTAATTTCTTTGAAGAACATTGTGGACTAAAACTGACAACTTTCAAGTACATTGTCTATATAATATTCACACTTTTAAAAATTTTAAATCAGCTGTTTGTAATTGTAAAGAGGAGACCCTACATTCTACCATATTTTTTAAGGCCAACCACATGTTATTTAAGGTACAAACTTGCAACAAGCAAACAAGTAGTAAATACGCCCTTGAGAGCTAATGCACAGTATATTAAAGACAGATGATGTTGTATTACAATCATCAAACTTGCTAAAAGACTATTAGTTTTTCCAACTACTAAAAAGAAATTATAATTATGTATATGATACTGGTCCCAATTATCACTAAAATGGCAATCATTACAATATGGAAGTGTTTCAAAACAATATGTTGTACACATGAAATTATACAAGGTGGCAGTACTGGTAAAGAACATGCCTGCCAGTGCAGGAGAAATAAGAGACACAGGTTCGATCCTTGGGTGGGGAAGATCCTCTGGAAGAGGGTATGGCACTCAGACAAGTCTGAGGCCATTTAACACACATGTACACACACACACACACACACACACACACATGCATGTCAAACATGTGTTTGTGTTAAGTCTCTTTGGTCATGTCCAACTCTTTGTGACCCCATGAACTGTAACCCTCCAGGCTCCTCTGTCCATTGGATTCTCCAGACAAGAATACTGGAGTGGGTTGCCATGCCCTCCTCCAGAGGATCTTCCCCACCCAGTGATCGAATCCATGTCTCTAATATCTCCTGTCTTGGCAGGTAGATTCTTAACCACTACAGAAGCCTGACTAACCCCACCTATTCAACTTAAAGACCAATCATGTGTCTAAGGAGTATAATTTTTGGTAAAATGTACAATTTTGATAAATATTAAAATGGAGCATTATAACAAGTATATTCATATAATTTAGTGAAAAAAAGGACTAAATGTTAATAATTTCTAATCCAAATGTTCATACTATACATAAGAAAACAGTTTTGGAGTGGTATATTTTTTCACACTAATTGCCATAATTTAAGAGAAGCTTGCTGCTTCTGTCTCTGGTTCAAAAAGGATGAAGAATATATTTGAAAAAACTAATCACTGAGGAATATAATTCAATTCAATGGGACAAATAGTATTGCTTAATGGATGAAAACTAATAATACGAGGTAAATAATACTGTAGTAATTTGCCATTTCCTAGTCAACAGAATAAAAATATCTTACTCAGTTAATTCTTTTTATGAAGACTATTTTCCCAATCAGATGCTGTTAAGAAACTTTAAAAAATAAAAGGTAAAATGTACAGTCCTCTTGCATTATAGACAATGTTGATAGGAAAATATCTAATTTTGTTTGTTAATTTTTATATCATATTTCACCTTGAAAGTGGTTTTGTACAAAAAGGTAAAGCCGTCTCCACTCACACTGCTGTGTTTACATGGTAACAAGCTCTGACAAAAAATATTTTATTATAGTTATGTTGTTTATACTTATTGACATAATTCAAGTCTGTTTCCAAGTTCCTCACCTCAAAAGAAGGTTCTTTATGCCTGAAGAAGGGATATCTGTCATGGATACAGAAAAGCCTATTCTATCATTTCTCATGATCTGCCTTAAGGGAACTGTCCTCACCGAAGCCTAACCACCAGAAAAAGTGTCAGTCAACACTGTTAGACTGATTGCTCCCACATCTGTTCTGGTCTGTTCCTGGGTGGGATGGATGGAGTGGGGGTTTTCTGGAGATAGGAGACAGTGCTGGGCTGAAACCTAAAGTATCTATTTACATTTTCCTTCTCTTTATTTCTGTGAAGTTTGTCTTGGCTCCCTTTCCTCACTTTAATAAAGTTAATACTTATTTTTTTTATCCTGTTCATAATGCTATCATTATATGCATCTCATATTAAAATTAATTATTGGAATAAGGTTCTCAATTGGAATTTGTTTAGAATTCAATTACACTAATAATTTGTAGTATATTTATTTACCTTGTCTAGTAGTCAAGAATATAATCTTGAAAGTGATGTTTTAAATACCTGCTATAGAACTAAAGGATGTTGAATCTCACTTTATAGTTTCTCTAAAAAAGTGAAATATTTCATATTTTTCCAATAAAAGGCAATTTATTTAATTATATATAAAAAGGATAGGTCTCAGTTCATTTCAGTTCAATCATTCAGTCATTTCTAACTCTTTGTGACCCCATGGATTGTGTCATACCAGGCTTCCTGTCCATCACCAATACCTGAAGCTTGCTCAGACTCATGTCCATCGAGTCAGTGATGCCATCCAACCATCTTATCCTGTCATCCCCTTCTCCCTCTGACTTCAATCATCTTTGACCACTGGAAAAACCATAACCTTGACTAGACGGACCTTTGTTGACAAAGTAATGTCTTTGCTTTTTAACATGCTCTCTAGGTTGGTCATAGCTTTTCTTCCAAGTAGCAAGTGTCTTTTAATTTCATGGCTTCAGTTACCATCTGCAGGGATTTTGGAGACCAAAAATATAAAGTCTGTCACTGTTTCCATTGTTTCCCCATCTGTTTTCCATAAAAGGATGGGACCATATGCTGCCATGATCTTAGTTTTCTGAATGTTGAACTTTAAGCCAAGTTTTTCACTCTCTTCTTTCATTTTCATCAAGAGGCTTCTAGTTCTTCTTCACTTTCTGCCATAAGGGTGATGTCTTCTGCATACCTGAGATTATTGATACTTCTGCCAGCAATATTGATTCCAGCTTGTGCTTCATCCAGCCCTGCGTTTCATATGATGTACTCTGCATATAAGTTAAATAAGCAGGGTGACAATATTCAACTTTGATGTGCTCCTTTCCTGATTTGGAACCAGTTTGCTGTTCCATGTCCAGTTCTAACTGTTGCTTCTTGACCTGCATACAGATCTCTCAGGAGGCAGGTAAAGTGGTCTAGTATTCCCACCTCTTGAAGATTTTCCACAGTTTATTGAGATCTACACAGTCAAAGGCTTTGGTGTAGTTAATAAAGCAGAAATAGATGTTTTTCTGGATAGGCCTGGTAGGTATGTAATTAATGTTTCTAATTTAATTTGAATTAGTGTAGAATTTCCTTTCATATTTAATTATGTTTTACAGTAAATTGAAAAAAAAAATTTGTGTGTGCTTCATGGACTTTACTGAGTTGATTATGTAAAAACACTGAATGTTTCAATTATTTTTCTTACTTCCAACATATTCTTTTAAATCAGTTTGATATTCCTTTTCTCCTTGTGCTTGTTATTATGAAAATCAAATTTATATCTTTGATATACTTTATTGGCATGAATAAAATATTTCTTTTAAAAGAACCATGATTAATAGCAATATCTGACTAAAAGTGAAAGTCACTCAATCATGTCTGATTCTTTGAAGCCCCATGGACTATATAGTCCATGGAATTCTTCAGGCCAGAACACTTCACTTCTCCAGGGTATCTTCCCACCACAAGGATCAAACCCAGGTCTCCAGCATTTCAGGCCGATTCCTTAAGAGCTGAGCCACCAGGGAATCCCAAGAATACAGAGTGGGTAGCTCAAAAAATCAGATACTATTATCAGAGAGTATTATCTGATTATTTGAATTAATAAAACAAAAGAAGGCAAGAAAATTATTTTAGAAATATGTATGTTTAATTACATGCATTACATGTATTACATTACATTACAGTCATCATAATTACAATTTTATATATATTTCTATATCAAATTTTCAAAATGAGAGGGTAAATGTCAGTAACTTTAATGGTATTTAGAATGATAAATTTACTTGTTAATTCTATCAGAAAAAAATAATGGAGGAGGAGTGAGAAAGCTATAAGGGCAAGGAAGAAAAAAAAGTAGATGCAGATGCATTACATGTATTACATTACATTACAGTCATCATAATTACAATTTTATATATATTTCTATATCAAATTTTCAAAATGAGAGGGTAAATGTCAGTAACTTTAATGGTATTTAGAATGATAAATTTACTTGTTAATTCTATCAGAAAAAAATAATGGAGGAGGAGTGAGAAAGCTATAAGGGCAAGGAAGAAAAAAAAGTAGATGCAGAAAAAACTCAGAAAATAAAAAAGTATTCTTTGTCAAGTTTTTTTTTTTTTTTTTCCCTTAAGGAAGGAAACTACATTTCTAACAGAAGAAATAAGCATAAGATGTAATAATACACAATGTGCCATTTCTGACAAGCACTTTTAATAAGAGTGATCTAGAGCACTGGTGACATATTCCTTCAGTAGAAGAGATAACCAAATTATCTTTCACAATCCCTTTAGTGATGGGTATAAAAGGGAAATAGGATACAAGTCATAAGGAAGAATTCTTACCTACACAAGTTAAATTACAGCTTCTCTGAAGTAAGATACTATGACCTAACATATATATTTTAGTGTAATTCATTCCCAGCCTTGCTCTCAGTATCACTCAAATTGATTGCTTAATGAATAACAAGTCAATGGAAACTTCTGAAAAAAGAGATAATACAGTACTTTTCATGGTTTTATTATTTTAAATAGAATTCCATGTATTCTCAAATGGAGAGGGAATATGATATTATAGGCTGAGCTTAATTAATCATTAATAAAACTGTGCTTAAATCCTAATTTTATCACTAATTTGCCCATAGCAAGTTCACTCAAATTTTCTTGGCACAGTTGCTTTATGTGGGGACAGGGTTGGAGGATGAAGATGCTGATAGATAAGTTGCACCATCTTTCATGTTTCATTGGTCAATATCTTTATATTGAAAATTGTACTGTCCATTGCAATTAATTCATTGCATATATGTATTACATATATTTATCCTACACACAAACTACTGCATAACAAGTGACCATAAACTTAATGACATAAAAGGAAGCATATTTATTATCTCATAGCTCCCATGGATCAAGAATCTGGGCCTGACTTGTGGGGGGTGTGGAGGTGGGACAGTTCTCTGTTTAGGGTCTCACAGTGCTGAAATCAATTTGTTCTTATCTGGACACTCAACCAGGGAAAGGTCAGTTCCTAACTCCCTCAGGTTGCTGGCAAAATGCATTTCTTTATGGCTATACAATTCATGACAGCTTGCTTCTTCAGTCAGCAATGACAAGCAAAAGTTTCTGCTCCTTCAAGTAACTAAATTCAGGAAAGGCCTAGACTCTCTTTTATAATCTCACTTAATTACACCAGGCCCACCCAAGAAATTCTCTCTTTTGACTAACTCAAAGTCAACTGATTAAAAAGTCAACCTTAATTATATGTGCAAAATCACTTCTCTTTTGCCATGTAACAAAATTCCAGGGTTGATACACCATCAATCTTGTCATATTTTGTTAGACGCAGATCACAGGTCCTGCCTACACTCTAGGGAATAAAAATTACACACAGACATAAATACTAAGTGGCAAGAATCATGGGAGCCTCCTTAGGGTGTGCACATCACAATAAGCACTATACTAAACCTTAGGATCAAGAAACAGAGGTAAAACAATGTAGTTTTCCAAGTGTTTATAATGTAGTTGGAGACCCAAGAAAGCACATTCAGGTTTGTAAAGATCACTGGTATCATGATAGATGGGCTATGAATAAGTGATTTCATTCTATCTGGAAGCAGAAGTGAATAGGGTTCTTAGAAAAAGGAATAGTTGTCCTGGATCTTGAAGTCTTGCCTATAGACAAGATAGCAAGTAGATTTAAGTAGTGGATCAGGAAACTCCAAAATATGTAAGATGACACATCATGTGTGCCAGAACAAAAAAGAGTTTGATCCTTCTTTCATTAGTGTAATGATTATACTTGAACCTGTAAAATATGAGTGTGTGCATGCTAAGTCACTTCAGTTGTGTCCAACTCTTTGAGATCCTGTGGACTCTAGCCCTCCAGGTTCCTCTGTTAATGCAGTTCTCCAGGCAACAATACTGGAATGGGTTACCATGCCCTCCTCCAGGGGATCTTCCCTACCCAGCAATCGAACTCACATCTGACTGTGTCTCCTGCATTGCAGGTGGATTTTTTTTATCCACTGAGCCACCTAGGGAGCCTGTAAACTATGTATAGAGTGCACAAATCAGGATATGTTGTGCTTTTTGTATAGTGAATTGTGATTCCCAAATCTCTACCTTAGGGCTGAGACTCTCCTTACCCATATTGCTGGAATTTTGGATTCTGATAGCTCAAAGCTGAGTCTCTCTGTGGAAATTCCTTTTAGCCAGAAGCTACTTCAACCAAGGTTATATCCCATTGCTGGCAGCAGCTCATACCCCATAACTGGATGATACAGTACAAAGTTACTTGCTCCAATTCAATGAAATCATGTGAAAGAATAGGTGACATATTGTTCAAAAGATAGCTACAATTGCTTTCATGTTCCCTTACAATGTGACTTTGCTACTTCTCTNGAAGGAAACTACATTTCTAACAGAAGAAATAAGCATAAGATGTAATAATACACAATGTGCCATTTCTGACAAGCACTTTTAATAAGAGTGATCTAGAGCACTGGTGACATATTCCTTCAGTAGAAGAGATAACCAAATTATCTTTCACAATCCCTTTAGTGATGGGTATAAAAGGGAAATAGGATACAAGTCATAAGGAAGAATTCTTACCTACACAAGTTAAATTACAGCTTCTCTGAAGTAAGATACTATGACCTAACATATATATTTTAGTGTAATTCATTCCCAGCCTTGCTCTCAGTATCACTCAAATTGATTGCTTAATGAATAACAAGTCAATGGAAACTTCTGAAAAACTAGATAATACAGTACTTTTCATGGTTTTATTATTTTAAATAGAATTCCATGTATTCTCAAATGGAGAGGGAATATGATATTATAGGCTGAGCTTAATTAATCATTAATAAAACTGTGCTTAAATCCTAATTTTATCACTAATTTGCCCATAGCAAGTTCACTCAAATTTTCTTGGCACAGTTGCTTTATGTGGGGACAGGGTTGGAGGATGAAGATGCTGATAGATAAGTTGCACCATCTTTCATGTTTCATTGGTCAATATCTTTATATTGAAAATTGTACTGTCCATTGCAATTAATTCATTGCATATATGTATTACATATATTTATCCTACACACAAACTACTGCATAACAAGTGACCATAAACTTAATGACATAAAAGGAAGCATATTTATTATCTCATAGCTCCCATGGATCAAGAATCTGGGCCTGACTTGTGGGGGGTGTGGAGGTGGGACAGTTCTCTGTTTAGGGTCTCACAGTGCTGAAATCAATTTGTTCTTATCTGGACACTCAACCAGGGAAAGGTCAGTTCCTAACTCCCTCAGGTTGCTGGCAAAATGCATTTCTTTATGGCTATACAATTCATGACAGCTTGCTTCTTCAGTCAGCAATGACAAGCAAAAGTTTCTGCTCCTTCAAGTAACTAAATTCAGGAAAGGCCTAGACTCTCTTTTATAATCTCACTTAATTACACCAGGCCCACCCAAGAAATTCTCTCTTTTGACTAACTCAAAGTCAACTGATTAAAAAGTCAACCTTAATTATATGTGCAAAATCACTTCTCTTTTGCCATGTAACAAAATTCCAGGGTTGATACACCATCAATCTTGTCATATTTTGTTAGACGCAGATCACAGGTCCTGCCTACACTCTAGGGAATAAAAATTACACACAGACATAAATACTAAGTGGCAAGAATCATGGGAGCCTCCTTAGGGTGTGCACATCACAATAAGCACTATACTAAACCTTAGGATCAAGAAACAGAGGTAAAACAATGTAGTTTTCCAAGTGTTTATAATGTAGTTGGAGACCCAAGAAAGCACACATACAGGTTTGTAAAGATCACTGGTATCATGATAGATGGGCTATGAATAAGTGATTTCATTCTATCTGGAAGCAGAAGTGAATAGGGTTCTTAGAAAAAGGAATCGCTGTCCTGGATCTTGAAGTCTTGCCTATAGACAAGATAGCAAGTAGATTTAAGTAGTGGATCAGGAAACTCCAAAATATGTAAGATGACACATCATGTGTGCCAGAACAAAAAAGAGTTTGATCCTTCTTTCATTAGTGTAATGATTATACTTGAACCTGTAAAATATGAGTGTGTGCATGCTAAGTCACTTCAGTTGTGTCCAACTCTTTGAGATCCTGTGGACTCTAGCCCTCCAGGTTCCTCTGTTAATGCAGTTCTCCAGGCAACAATACTGGAATGGGTTACCATGCCCTCCTCCAGGGGATCTTCCCTACCCAGCAATCGAACTCACATCTGACTGTGTCTCCTGCATTGCAGGTGGATTTTTTTTATCCACTGAGCCACCTAGGGAGCCTGTAAACTATGTATAGAGTGCACAAATCAGGATATGTTGTGCTTTTTGTATAGTGAATTGTGATTCCCAAATCTCTACCTTAGGGCTGAGACTCTCCTTACCCATATTGCTGGAATTTTGGATTCTGATAGCTCAAAGCTGAGTCTCTCTGTGGAAATTCCTTTTAGCCAGAAGCTACTTCAACCAAGGTTATATCCCATTGCTGGCAGCAGCTCATACCCCATAACTGGATGATACAGTACAAAGTTACTTGCTCCAATTCAATGAAATCATGTGAAAGAATAGGTGACATATTGTTCAAAAGATAGCTACAATTGCTTTCATGTTCCCTTACAATGTGACTTTGCTACTTCTCTCACCACCAAGAGGTGGCATCTATTTTATGTCCCACTGAATATGATAGGACTTTGTGACAGATTTTGACTACAAATATGGCTCTTCCAAGTTCCATACCTCAAGAAGACTTACAATTTATGTGTTATCCCCTTGGAACACCAAATCAAGACCACCATGTTATAACTGGGATGAAAATCTTGAGAGAGACAGAAAAAGCAGAGGAGGAGTTAAGGCTGTCAATAGATAGTGGAGACAGGGAATGTACATTTGGCCGTATACAGAATCTTTTGGCAATACTCTCAGTAACTTTGAAGAGAAAAAGTTCATGGAGATCAGCAACTCAGACCCCTTAGGGATTATAGAGTAAAACACTATGTAAGTGCAGGTACTAACTGAGGATGAAGGAACTAGAATGGGTACTAGAAGAAGGGGATGATGAATATCAGTTGCAGCTTCTGAGATTTTATATGTCCTACTTACCTTCTACTTACAATTTGTCCCAGGATAAAGATTAATCAGAATTCTAGCAAAACTGATCCTTTATATAAAACAATTCACAAACAGTGAACTATAGTGGATGCTGTACTGTATCATTAAGATTCTCTTGCAGTGTGGAAGCATTTGTTCCCACAGCAGCTGGGAGTGTTAGGTGCTGTAGTTTATAGCTTAGTTCCTCTCACAAATTTCCCTAAGGAGGCAGAAGTTACCTTGTTCAAGGGTACCCCATCCATGATAGTCAATAACCAATGATGATTAATGTAGAAGCACAAAGCCTGGGTCCAGAGATGGCCAGAGATCTCCAGGGCATCTCTGAGGGTCATTTGAGCAGTGAGAGTCTCTTTCTTTGCTTAGGAGTACAACATGAAGTACAGAGCTATAAAGAAGTGGGCTGGCACATTATCCTCTTTGTGGATGAAGCTTCGTATTTCATGTTTTATTTTATCTTACTAAATTTTATCTTTCAGTGACCTTGTTCAGTACATCTAGGAGGAAATGTGACCTGTTACACAGTCCCTTTAATTGTTGAAATTGGATAAGTCATCTTCTTATTGTCACTAATGTAGAGATTCACTGTTGAGGGGTTACTTCTGCACCAAGGTCTTTGGCTAGAGAACATGGTTTGTAATTGCTCTCGGCACAATGTGAGTAATGTGGATAACTGATGAATCAGGAAGCCCCAGAAACAATACATACAAGAAGAAAATGGTCTCCAAAATGTGGTATAGTCAATTCCAAGCATTTTGTTGAATAAGCTGTTCGTGTACTATGATTAAAACGAACTATGTATAAGTATACAGATGCTCTGTATAAGATGTCAAGATAAATGGCTACACTTTTTGTTCAGTTCAGTTCAGTTCAGTCACTCAGTCGTATCTGACTCTTTGCAACCCCATGTTATGAATCAGATATACTAAAATAAACAGGTTGCATTAATGTACTTGTTTCAGATGTGCTTTAGAAATAATTTTAAAAATGCACAGCAACTAAAAGTTCACATAAATACTTGTAGAATATTTTAACATAAACTTCTAGACAAAAAGAAAATCTATTATAAATGACAGGATGTAAAATTTCATATTGCCTTCTGTGAAAAAATAATACTCTTACTGTTCATCACTTTTTGAACAGCTTAAGCTGAATAGTAACTTCTTATTACCATCTTAGGGCAGTCAGTGATTCTGTAATTGATTCTATAATTATGTGACATATGGACAGAGTAAGGTATATTTTGAAAACTTGACAAGGACCAAGGCAGTCTTAGCATTTCCCCCAGCTTGACTGTAATTTTAGTTAGGCTTCTTTCTCACTTTAGGACCTGGCCTTCCTTTTTCAGAGTATTTACCTTAGAAAACTTTTCTTTGTCAATTCTTTCTCTGCCCCTTTGAGATGTAAATTTTCTTAAAAGCCTCTTGCCAGTTTTACAACTGAGGAATGTCTTATGCAAATGGTGGGAGTCATCCTTTTGAATTGTAATCATCAAGGGAGATAAAGCTCCTATTTCTCAGTCTCTGTGGATGGGTTGAAGCCTAACTGGAGGATAACTTTCAACAAGTTGTGAAACTATCTGCTCTCTTGAAGACAAGAGAAGGTTTATTTTTTCCTTTGTGTGCATGCTTGGTCTCTCAGTTGTGTACAGCTCTTTGCAACTCCATGGACTGTTGTCCGCCAGCCTTCTCTGTCCATGGAATTTTCCAGGGAAGAATACTGGAGCTGGTTGACATTTCCTACTCCAGATCTTCCTGACCCAGGGATTGAACTGAGGTCCCTTGTGGTCTCCTGCATTGACAGGCAGACTCTTTACCACTGAGCCACCTGGGAAGCCCATTTTGTTTTTTTCTCTAGGAAGGCCAATTAGCAAGTACAAATGACTTGTGATCCTCCCCAGCTTTGGCTTTTAAAGGATCTTTTACCCTTTGTTTCAACACAGTTGAATTCAAAATGAGTTCTTGTCTCTCTCCTTTATTTGTAAGAAATTTGTATAGTCTTCTTTGCCTTTGACAACATCAGATATGTTTAAAAAATATATTGAAACACTGCAACATACATTTTTTATAAATAAGAAAATTGGAAAATGTGAGTTTTATATTAGAGAGTGGCTTAACAACAATTGCACAGCGTTTCTTACCTTTAAGATGGATTACTCAGTAGCAGATTAGAGACATACCAGAAATTAGGACCTCATCCAAAGAATCAGAAAGGCTTTCAAAGAGAATGTGTATCTCAATAGGCACACAAGGATCGGCATTTCAGAATGAAAACAGAGCCAGCCACAGTGACTCAACAAATTCTGGAGAACACAGATTGTGAACTCTTTGATTAAAATTTTACTAAACATCTAGTGAGATTATTAGTCACTAGTGAAGTCACTTAGTCGTGTCCGACTCTGCGACCCCATGGACTGTAGCCTACCAAGCTCCTCTGTCCATGGGATTTTCCAGGCAATAGTACTGGAGTGGATTGCCATTTCCTTCTCCAGGGTATCTTCCTGACCCAGGGATCGAACCCGGGTCTCTCGCATTGTAGACAGACGCTTTATTGCCTGAGCCACCAGGGAAGCCCAAGGTTATTACAGGGTGCCAACTGTTTGTCTGTTTCAAATTATTATCATTCATGCCTACAGTAGTCATTATCTTTACAATTAGAGTGTATAAATGTTTAAACTGAAACATTCCATTGCTATAACACCAAGGTTGGATTGCAATATTGCCTTTCATTTACATAAGTCATGAAGTTATCAATAAGCTTCAGTATCTCTGATTTTTCTTTATGACTTGCTCTATCAACATCAATGAATTTAATGGCAAAATTTAGCTGAAAATGTAACTACTCTCTATTTCTGTAGCCTAAAATTACCTGATAGATTTGACATGTCCAATGATTGCTCTGAAAAAGATCATGGATTTTTCTTAAACTTGAGATAATAACAGATCTCCTGAGAACATAATCAAGTTATAGACTTCCTTTCCCACCAAACTACACATCCAATAAATATTAGGAGATTCAGATCTCTCCTACCACACCAACATTTATCATAGGAAAAGATTTTTTAATACACCCCCCTTGAATTGAAATGGATCACAGGACAGAATAAAATCGAATAACTTTTTATATTGGATTTTCAATAAGTCTCAGATTTAAGACTCAGAGTCCCTAAAATGTGCACTTTCTAATACCACTACCATCAACAATAAGTTTAAATATCAACATTCTTACTTTTTTATATTTGATGACTTCAAGTCTTGGTGTGAAACTATTTCTCAGAATTTTTTCAAAGCCCTAACTCTCCATGGCCTCTCCTTAGAGAATGCTTACTCCATTTTATTAATCATTTTGGTTTTTCTACTCTGACCACCATATTTTCATTTTCCTGAATTGATGTGAGATCTGGGTTTGATCCAATAATGCACAAGCCAAAGGATACAGTGAAAACTATTTTCAAAAATCTGCATTTATATTTAGAAACATGTAAATATAAAAGGAAAAAATAAGAATTAAACTGAGGGTAGCAGAGTTGAAAAAGCCTTCATGATTTACTTAGATTGCAATATTTACAAATGAGTCTCTATCTCTTTAAAATATAACTTCTTTGGAAGTTATTTTTAAATGTCAAAGAATTGATGCCTTTGAACTGTGGTGTTGGAGAAGACTCTTGAGAGTCCCTTGGACTGCAAGGAGATCCAGCCAGTCCATTCTGAAGGAGATCAGCCCTGGGATTTCTTTGAAAGGAATGATGATAAAGCTAAAACTCCAGTACTTTGGCCACCTCATGAGAAGAGTTGACTCGCTGGAAAAGACTCTGATGCTGGGAGGCATTGGGGGTAGAAGGAGAAAGGGACAACAGAGGATGAGATGGCTGGATGGCATCACCAACTCGATGGACATGAGTTTGGGTGAACTCCAGGAGTTGGTGATGGACAGGAAGGCCTGGCGTGCTGCAAATCATGGGGTTGCAAAGAGACGAACACAACAGAGTGACTGAACTGAACTGAACTGATAGCAAATTTGATTAGTCCTTCCTCTACTTTTCCAAGAGACAAATTCTACTTTGACTTTTTAAAAAATGGTTTCAAGGCATTAACATTTTCCCTCCAACTTCAAATTTCAGTTCTTCAAACATTTAATTTGTGATCTCTTGATTTGCTCAATAAAATAATTTAAAACAAAGGAAAAATATATATTCTTTATCAACGTATATTTTCAGCTTTCCCTTTTGAAATACAGTAATATGCAGAGAAGAGTCATACACAAAATGGCTCTAAGACTTTGCACTTGACACTTAACACAATCAACTTTGAAATGCTGAAGCCGATGGGTAAGAACCATAGAATGAAAGTTCCAAGTATCTGAATTAGTTTGTTTTGATTTTTACTCTTTAATCCAGGATTATAAGATATTATATTTGCACTGAATTTCAAATAACTTTCAATATTAATAATAGATATTATAAATAACTCAAATAATGCATTTATATATTAGAAATGATAATTCTGGATGAATTCAAGTTTTACCATATCAAGAAAATTTCATATATATCAGCAAATTAAAACAGTAGCATTTGAAAAAAAATATGTTTGGGATCTTTGATTAAACATTTGAATTAGAACTCTAAATTGAGGAAGCCGAACTTATTTTTGGAAAATCAATGGCCACATAAGTAAACATTTTTAAACTAGATATTATTCCAGTTACTATAGCTATGTGTCAAATCACTCCCAGTGTTAGCAATCTAAAACAGTAATTATTTAATTTGCACATGAATCTCTGATTTGGGTAGTTCTTTGGAATGGACAGCTTGCCTTTACTCTGCATATTGGCTCAAAAGCAGAGGATAAAGTCATCTGAATGTTCACTCACCACATGTCTGACAGTTGATGTTGGGATGACCCAAATAGTTAGAGACTGGAAAAGACTGGGGCTTTTTGGACAGTCCAATCTTTATGTGGTCTCCCTGTGTGATATCTTCAGCACAGAAACTTCAGGGAACCAGAGGCCCAGGGATCCAGTGGTGCTTGTTCTCTGAGAGAGAACCACACAGAACTATGATGACTGCTTAGAATTAGTCTTGGGAGTCAGGTAGCATTGGTTCTGCTGTACTGTATTGGTCAACACAGTTACAAAGTTTACCTGAGGGGAGAAAACTTAGACCTCTAGCTCTCAATCTGAAGAAACTTACTCTCATATTTCAAGAATATTTAACATGGGATATATACTGGTACTGAGCTTCCCAGGTAGCTCTAGTGGTAAGGAACCCACCTGCCAATTCAGGAGACTTAAAAAATGCAGGTTTGATCCCTGGATCTGGAAGATCCCCTAGAGGAGGCCATGGCAAGCAACTTCAGTATTCTTGCCTGGAGAATCCTGTGGACAGAGCAGTTACAGTCCATTTGGTCGCAAAAAGTTGGACACGACTAAAGAAACTTAGAATGTATGCTTTCATGTACTGGAAGAGTAATATTTTGGAAAATACAACTTTTCTGTAAATGATTAAGCCTACTTCTTGAGATTTATTTATTTGACAACTAGGCTTAATATTATGATGTTCTGGTTTGAAAAATTCATGGGAATTAAAAAAAGTTACTGATCCCTTAGCAAAGCATCTATGTCAAATATGTGAAGCACAGCATATTATGTTATTCTCTCAATAACTTTATGAGACACTTTCTAAAGTTTTTTCTCATTTTGTAGATTAGAAAACAAAGATTAAGTAAGGTAAATGATTTTCCATAGGTATATGATGGATTTACACTTTTAATTCATATTTGAGTTCCGTTCATAGTCTTATCAGCTCTGTTACACCATCCTGATCCCTCTAGTTCAGTTTAGTCGCTCAGTAATGTCCGACTCTTTGTGACCCCATGAACCACAGCACATCAGGCCTCCCTTTCCATCACCAAGGTCCGGAGTCCACCCAAGTCTATGTCCATTGAATCAGTGATGCTATCCAAACATCTCATCTGTCGTCCCCTTCTCCTGCCCTCAATCTTTCCCAGCATCAGGGTCTTCCAAGTGAGTCAGCTTTTCACATCAGGTGGCCAAAGTATTGGAGTTGCAGCTTCAAAATCAGTCCTACCAATGAACACCCAGGAATGGTCTCTTTCAGGATTGACTGCTTTAATCTCTTTGCTGTCCCAGGAATTCTCAAGAGTCTTCTCCAACACCACAGTTCAAAAGCATCAATTCTTCTGCACTCAGCTTTCTTTAAAGTCCAACTCTCATATCCATACTTGACCACTGGAAAAACCATAGCCTTGACTAGACGAACCTTTGTTGACAAAGTAATGTCTCTACTTTTGAGTATCNATCTAGATGTGTATAAGAGACAGCAACACCACAGTTCAAAAGCATCAATTCTTCTGCACTCAGCTTTCTTTAAAGTCCAACTCTCATATCCATACTTGACCACTGGAAAAACCATAGCCTTGACTAGACGAACCTTTGTTGACAAAGTAATGTCTCTACTTTTGAGTATCCTGTCTAGGTTGGTCATAACTTTCCTTTCAAGGAGTAAGCATCTTTTAATTTTATGACTGCAATCACCATCTGCAGTGATTTTGGAGCCCAGAAAAGTAAAGTCAGCCACTGTTTCCACTGTTTCCATCTATTTGCCATGAAGTGATGGGACTGGATGCCATGATCTTATTTTTCTGAATGTTGAGCTTTAAGCTGCCTTTTTCACTCTCTTCTTTCACTTTCATCAATAGGCTCTTTAGTTCTTCACTTTATGCCATAAGGGTGGTGTCATCTGCTTGTCTGAGGTTATTGATATTTTTCCCAGCAATCTTGATTCCAAATTGTGCTTCCTCCAGGCCTGTGTTTCTTATGATGTACACTGCATATAAGTTAAATAAGCAGGGTGACAATATACAGCCTTGATGTACTCCTTTTCCTATTTGAATCCAGTCTGTTGTTCCATGTCCAGTTCTGACTGTTGCTTCCTGACCTGCATATAGGTTTTTCAAGAGGCAGGTCAGGTGGTCTGGTATTCCCATCTCTTTCATAATTTTCCACAGTTTTTTGTGATCTACACAGTCAAAGGCTTTGACATAGTCAATAAAGCAGAAAGAAATGTTTTTCTGGAATTTTCTTGCTTTTTTGATAATCCAGCGGATGTTGGCAATTTGATCTCTGGTTCCTCTGCCTTTCCTAAAACCAGCTTGAACATCTGCAACTTCACGGTTCACGTTTTGCTGAAGCCTGGCTTGGAGAATTTTGAGCATTACTTTACTAGAGATGAGATGAGTGCCATTGTGCAGTAGTTTGAGCATTCTTTGGCATTGCCTTTCTTTGGGATTGGAATGGAAACAGACCTTTTCCAGACCTATGGCCACTGCGGAGTTTTCCATATTTGCTGGCATATTGAGTGTATCACTTTCACAGCATAATCTTTCAGGATTTGAAATCGCTCAACTGGAATTCCTTCACCTCCACTAGCTTTGTTCATAGTGATGCTTCTTAAAACCCACTTGATTTTACATTCCAGGATGTCTGGCTCTAGGTGAGTGATCACACCATCATGATTATCTTCATCATGAAGATCTTTTTTGTACAGTTCTTCTGTGTATTCTTGCCAGCTCTTCTTAATATCTTCTGCTTCTGTTAGGACCATGCTATTTCTGTCCTTTATCGAGCCAATCTTTGTGTGAAATGTTCCCTTGGTATCTCTAATTTTCTTGAAGAGATCTCTAGTCTTTCCCATTCTATTGTTTTCCTTTATTTCTTTCCACTGATCACTGAGGAATGCTTTCTTATCTCTCCTTGCTATTCTTTGGAACTTTGCATTCAAATGAGTATATCTTTTTGCTTTTTGCTTGCCTTCTTTTCACAGATATTTGTAAGGCCTCCTCAGATAGCCATTTTGCTTTTTTGAATTTCTTTTCTTGGGGATGGTCTTGATTCCTGTCTCAGGACAATGTCGTGAACCTCTGTCCATACTTCATCAGCCACTCTGTCTGTCAAATCTAGTCCCTTAAATCTATTTCTCACTTCCACTCTAGTCATAAGGGATTTGATTTTTCTCAACTTTCTTCAATTTCAGTCTGAATTGTTCAATAAGGAGTTCATGATCTGAGCCACAGTCAGCTCCCAGTCTTATTTTTGCTGACTGTATTCAGCTTCTCCATTTTTGGTCACAAAGAATACAATCAATCTGCCAAGAGAACACACTGATCATAGCAAACACCCTCTTCCAACAACACAAGAGAAGATTCTACACATGGACATCACCAGATGGTCAACACCAAAATCAGGTTGATTATATTCCTGATCCTTTATTTTAAGGAAATATTTAAGAACAGCTCCATGCCTATTGACCTGAGACTAGTGTCTAAGATTACTGACTCATAATCTACACCAAACTTTTTCTAATGTGTAAAGCAGACTCAAGAAACACTCACAGTTTACCTGCAAGGAATTTTTGGAAGGTAATATAATATTTTAAACAGATCAGTGGGGCCAGAGTTTACTCTGGATAATGTGCTGGGCAGACTGCCAGAGTCTCAATGATCAATTCTCTTGATGGAAATGCTTACAAAATTGCTCTTATTACAGATTCATAGAATCTATGCCAATTTGTACTAATGCATCCTCATTACCTCCAGGTGGTGCCCCCAGCCTTCAAAAAGTCAGCTGACTCACCACCCCTGCCATTAAATAAAAATTCAGTGCTAGGTACACTCTTGACCACTTTCACCCTTTGATCTTCTTTTTCTTTTTTGTCTCACTACAGCTCTTACAATGCCTTTCTAGTTCTTCTATGAAAATTGAACTTCAATATAGTTTAACTATATATACATTCATTATAACACATGAGTTTTGAAACAGTTATTTGCAATGATTAATCCATTAATGACAGAGGAAAGCTTTAAACTTGAGTCCCTTGAACTAAAAATAAATTATTATTTTCACTCCTTTTGTGTAAAATAAATATGTCTTGATTTCCCTGGGATAGTCCTGACCATGGCTGTCCTGTTGTCCTTATTATTAGTGGGTTCTTAAACTATCAAGTGTCTCCATTTGAATGATAAAGTCATCTTACTTGGAGCCTCTTGCAAACCAAGTATAAACCCTCAGGTCTCTCTGCCACATTCCCCACGATGTATTGATTTGAAATCTCTGATTTAATAGAATATTTCTCTTTCTATAAAGGAAATTCAGATACTGTGTCAGTACATATACATGCACATTTTCCTTTTTTAAGGGTTTGTGAATATTTCCATGATCTCAGTATAAAAAGAGGTAGAAACAGACATTTTGAGCACCTCCTAGACCCAGTCTAACCCCTCAAACCTCTTCATGCTGTCTTGATTTTAATCTTAAAGCACCAGGCCCATCTGTTTTAGGTAAAATTTGTATCATTTCAAGTCACAAAGTCTTGACAACTTCACTTAAAGCAACGAAGTAATTTAACTAATCACATAATTGAGATCACTACCTTTGGATCCAGAGCCGTAACAAAGTCGTTAGCATGTATTCTCTCCATTTTCCCCCACAGCTTCCTCTTTCTCTCTTAGTTGCCTGCTCTTTTCTGTATGACCTTCATTTTTCTCAAGTAGTCTCATTTACTGTGGTGACAAATAAGTCACAAGCAACTCTAGGCTTACATTATACTAGTGAACCTCTCTTTGCCAATAGTACTAGCAAAAGGTGGAAGGCTGATTCTTATTGAGATAATTTGGGTCACATGCTTATTTACCAACTGCTGTGGTCAGGAATAGAGAAAACTCTAGTTTGCCAGCCTCACAGTCAATTGTTCATCCTTGGATTTACAAAGTGATATTGCTAAGCCAAAGATAGATAGGGAGCTGGAGGATGGTGCTTCCCTGAAGGAAATAAGGATGATTAAGGGGAAATGGATGCTGGAAAATTAAACACCCAGCTGTGTTTATGCATTTATGCATTATGTTGCTTTTCTGTTCAAGTTATAAATTATTTTCTACATGGCATTAAGTGGGGGTGGAATTTGTGTAATTAGAAAAATGTTATGTTTCTACAAATGAAACAAATTAATTCCAGTATAGTTATATTTAGGGCTTCCTCAGTGGCTCAGTGGTAAAGAATTTACCTGTAATGCAAGAGCCACAGGAGATGCAGGTTCGATTCCTGGGTCAGAAAGATCCCTTGGAGGAGGAAATGGCAACCCACTCCAGTATTCTTGCCTGAAGAATCCCATGGACAGAGCAGCCTAGTGAGCTACAGTCCATGGGTCACAGAGTTGAACACAACCGACGCGACTTGGCATGCACAGATGCATAGTTATAGCTTAGAAAAAACCTGCACTTCTTCAGAATAATAGCTATACTTTACCTACTCCACATGAAAGGTGTTAAATATCTTTGTACATGCTTGATATTATTTTTTGGACTAATTATATCATCTCTGCCTCTAAGCACTGAAGCTATGGTTATGAAATATTACTTTTATGCTTTGTTTTATGGGATATATTTAGATGAGGCCTTATTTGCTTATATAGGGCATTACTAATGATGGCAAATTCAAGATTGCATGTTTACTAAAAGCTGGGCCTTTTCTCCTTGTCTGGCCCTTAACCTTGCTCTATCAGCTTCCTGAACAATGTATCACCAATTGTAGGAAAATAGTGAATATTACAAGCTTGTTGAACAGTACATATCTATTCTTCTATTTTAGCATGTTCTCTTTATAAAACAAGTGATTACAAAGAAGGTGCATTATCTTAGTTACAGTGTTGCATTTCACAGAAGAAATAATTCATGGCACAAGAAATTCAGATTTTTGTTCCTGTTTCTCAAGTTAATAAAGAACAACAAAATACTCAAATCAGGTTGATTTATGATTTGTTTATGATATAAAAACTTACTGATATTCTCTAGAGTAAATTGCAGAGCCCCTAGTCTTAAAGCACAGTCTGTTTGCTAAGGCACACTGACAGGTAAAACTAATTTATGCAGAGCAGATATTTTTAAGCAGGGATGAATATCAGAATTAAGGAAGTTTATCCAGTGTACATGCCTGTGTGTACTCTCCCCAGGTTGAGAAGTCCTGGAATGAGAAATGAGTAGTACAGACCTTTAAGTTATTCTCATGTGATTTTTGGGAGACATGCCTGATTAAATCTGGATATTATATTCAAAAGTGTTCCAGACAGATTGAGTCCAAGATTCCTTGTGCCTTTTCCAATCTCATAATTTCAAGTAAATAGTGAGATATTCTACTTAAACATGCATTCCTTGAGTAATATTGCAAACAGAGGTTAAAATATATCAGTAAACATTCCATTTCACTTCATACCCATTGTTGAAAGGGTGGTAGAAATTGTCAGAAATTCTCCAGGATTTATAGAATATTGGCTTTGTGGGAATAAATACGCACACTTGGGAAGATAGACTGGTAATTAATTCGTCTATTTTGTTACATTGAGAGTTAATTCATGGAGTTAATTTTTGTTGCAGTTTTAAATTTGAATCTAATATATTTCCCAAGTGTTATTATTGTTATGGTCTACTGGATGTTAGGCAAGAAGCTATTGTGAAAATTCATTAAAATATCACTATTGTCCAAGGAAGTTACAAGCATCTGTAATTGGAATTAAGATCTCCTCCTTATCCTTTTTCTCCTTATTATTTAAAAGGTGAAGAAGTCCATTTGGGGCAAACTGGGGATTTATTAATTCATGTAATTCAGAACCACTGGGATTAAGGGAAACAATATTCTGTTTCCACAACTCTGTTCCTTATCTCTATATGGAATGGGAGGAGGGGATAAAATGGCCACAGTAAACTTCAAGTTTTTATTATTACAATTGAGCAATCTCAGAGTAAAGAAACTCTTCTTTTCCCAATTTAGGATACATAAACCTGAGAATGGGTATCTGATCAGGCTATTTTGTGTCATAAGCTCAGTCACTGCAACCATTCACAATGGCCTTGGGAGGAGGGGATAAAATGGCCACAGTAAACTTCAAGTTTTTATTATTACAATTGAGCAATCTCAGAGTAAAGAAACTCTTCTTTTCCCAATTTAGGATACATAAACCTGAGAATGGGTATCTGATCAGGCTATTTTGTGTCATAAGCTCAGTCACTGCAACCATTCACGATGGCCAATTCCTATAACGCTATGATTAGAAGAGCTACCAGGATGTTATGGAACGTAATGAGGAGAAGCAGTTCTCCTAAAGAAGTGTGTGTGTGTGTGTGTGTGTGTGTGTGTGTGTGTGTGTTGGGGAAGAGTTGATACTGGAGTTGCTAAGATAGAAGAAAGGAGAAATAGATGTTCACTACAGGAAATTCCCAGATGCCTACTGCACATACTTTTAGTACTTACTGTCCCCCCCCCCAAAAAAAAAAAAAGGGATGTTTTTGCTCTAAACTTGGACCCAGAATTTAGGATTCCTAAGCAAAAACTTTTGTTCTCTGGTGTGGTATACTAAAGCCTACTGAATTCACAGGAAAATATTGGTCTAATACTACTTTTAAGAAAATATCTTATGGACAATAAAATAAAATATAGAAATCTAATATTTCATTTCATTTAGTTGTGTTAAGAACCTCTCCAAGGGGTTTGTTTTTATTTCAGTTTTTCATTTCTTACCAACATAGCCCCAAATGATGTTAATGTTATCATTGCTTGTTTTTTATCTGAAATATATTGTATAATGTCTCTATCATGCTGCCCAGTTGTTACAACAGTTGATTAACTGAATGGAAAACCCATAGTTATGTGATGCTTCCTTTTTCTTCTTTGTGTTTTCCCTTCAAGTTTCACTGAGATCTAATTGACATACAGCACTATATAAGTTTAACGTGTACTATGATAATATGACTTACATATTTCAAAATTTTGTTGAACATCCATCATCTCATATGAATAGAAAAAAAAAACCAAAACACTTTTTTTCTTTTCTTTCCTGTGATGAGAACTCAGGATCTACTCTTAACAACTTTCATATATCATTTGTATCAGTGTTAATTATATGAATCATGTTATCATTTACATCCCTAATATTAATTTATCTTACAACTGTAAGTTTGTACCTTTTGACCACTTTTAATCCAATCTTCCACCCTCCTGTCCCCTTACCATCTCTCACCTCTGGTGATGACAAATCTGATCTTTTTTCTATGAGTTTGCTTACTTGTTTTTGAAGTGTATTATCAGATTAATATGAAATTAACATGCATTGAATAAAAATATCTTTGCAAATACATCATATTTGAAAATAGGGACTGATTGCCCAGATTTAATTTCTCATTCTGCTTCTTATGAACTGTCTTCTTGGGGCAAATTATTTTGACTCTCTTCTTCAGGTTTCTCATATGTAAAATAATAATCTTAATACTATAATTAATTATGTTTCAGAATTGTTGTGAGAATTAAATTAATAATGAATTGCATTAGTGCACTGAGGGCAAGAGGAGAAGGGAGAAACAGAAGATTAGATGGTTGGAAGGCATCACCAACTCAATGGGCATAAATTTGAGCAAAGTCCAGGAGATAGTGAAGAACAGGGAAGCTTGGCATGCTGCAATCCATGGGGTCACAAAGAGTAGGACATGATTGAGCTACTGAAAAACAAGTGCTTAGAATACTGCCTTATGTGTAAAAAGTATTATGTTTTGTTTTTATTGTAATGATCATCATTCTCATTATTGCTAGGCTGTTGTTAAAATTCTTGTTTATGTTAAATACTTTCAGCGTGCATAGAACCCATTTATATAACTATAGAAGAAGCAGCTTCTCAATTTCAGAAATTTTTAGATGGACAATTTAATCCATTTTGTTGCAAAATACGTAACCTAGAGTGGATATGATCAAGCATTGTATAAAAGGATACATATTTTATTTTAAATTTAAAATAATACCACTCAAAAGTACCTAAGTCTGATATTAGGAAAAATGACATTTGCTAACTGACGTTATTATACTATCTTCAGCAGTAAGAACCTTAACGTGGAAATAAAATAATTATACCTTGAATTTTTAAGAGGCCTACAAAATGACACCTGTTTTAACCACCACTTGTATAGTTAACTACCAGTGTATTGATACAAAATGTGAGGTTTTTCTCCTGCATATTAAAGTGAGTTTGGAATGTGATGAAATCACAACAGTAACAGAACTTGATTATTCACTGAAATTTGATTGGATTTTCCAATTTTGAGACCTACTTGATATGAAGATTTGAAGTCATGTAGCTACCAAAAACGTGAATCTAGTAGTAATGTGAAATGATGCAAATACAGTAATTTTTTTTTAGAAGAAGAGTAATTATTTGAAACATAACAATAAGTCTAAGGGAAATTATTTTAAATATAAGACCACTAAAATCACTTTGATTTGACATATTAATAAGATTATTTCTCTTAGAAAGTAAAAACACTTATGAATTGATCCTTTAGAGACATCTATTCACTCTGTGGAATATTTTTAAGTTTTGCTTTGGTCATTGTTAAATGTTGATTTTTTTTTTTTTTATTCAATCCAAGATTCTAATTACAAAAATGTTTGAAGTCTGGTTATCAAAATTATAGTAAATAATAGCACAATTTCCATTGGCAGGAGAAAACTAGTGCACATTTCTGTAAGTCAAGGACTGAAAAAATACATTATAATTATATATGTCTTCATTTGGGTGTTTATCCAAAATATACACTCAGAAAAGTTGAAAATGCTTTTGTGTGTCTTAATATCTAGCAATATTGTATGACATAAGTTTAGGATGAACAAAGGGAGACATCTGTCATATATAACATGGAACAAACAGCACTGACAGGCTTTAAAGTATAGTGAAGCAGGGACAATCAAATTTTGCTGAAAGATGATTCCACAAAGAGCACTGCTTATCAATTTTGTTATATTTGGACACTAGACTGCATGGTGTCATGATCCTGTCATCTATGTATGATAGTACTTGAAATAGTTCCTTAATGTGCTTTTGAGAATATATGAAAATAACTTATGGAGAGCATGGTGATAATATATTATTTAAAACATGACCTTTTTTTATACTGACTCAACAAGGAGATGTAGTAAATTCTGGCATCAGTCTTCAGTTCATCCTCACCAACAATTTCATGATCAGCATTAACCTATATGATTGAGAAAATAGTTCTGATCTGAACTGGGTTGGTTATCTGTCTCCCATGGACTGTATTTTCTCATTGCTGTATTCAATACTATCTTATCTTAAACATAAGATTCTTTTTTCAAGGTTCTAATTAGAGGCAGACTGTAGCTGCTGCATTGCAGAATATAGCTGGGTACATGCAGACACTGAGCATTTATCATAATTCAGAGGACAAATATAATAATTTTAATACAGAGCTTTTTAAAACTGATTTCCAAGGAATAATGTTTTTCCTTTCAATAGATATTTCAAAATATTGGTAGCCTGCTTCCAAACTGATCTCAAGAATGCTTGCATGAAGCTTAATTCTTTGTCCATGAGCCATCTCTCTGTTCTGTTGGCATATGGATTTGTCTTTCTTGATCTCAGTATCCTCCACACATTGGAGCCATGAAACTCCTGTTTAAAAACATTTTGGTGAAAAAAATCGCTTTAGCTTGAAGACAACATTGACAGGGTTTGGTCAGAAATACCATAATTTATCCGTTCAAGTCAATGCTGTAGACTGCATTTACTAAAGTCTATAAAATAAAAGTTTCATTTATGAAACATTTACTCCAATACTTGACTGCAAAGGTCATTGTAGAACATAAGTTAAGATAACCAAATAAGGAATTTAGAATTTTCATATCTTTATCCACATCAGGGAGTTTATTGGGGAATGTACAAGTTTGGTGACTTCAACTTCAACTTGACAAAACCGAACTAGAAACTAGGAAAGAAAATAAACTTATTTAACCTAGGAGTAGTAGGGGACCAGCAGACCATTTGAAATTGTTTGAGCATATGTAAGACTGTGATTATATTTGCATGTGAAGTATAACTGAAGGGGTATTTTAAAGGGGTCTGTTACTAAGGAATGTTTAAGAACCATTCTGATAATTCTGTATGCCCAGTAAAATAGAGAAAGAATGTACACAGAAATAGTTACTCTGAAAATATATGTCGGTTGTATAAAGAAACCAAAATACAGTTTATATACATTATAAAGGAAATTCATATGCTTACAGGTATACAAACAAATATTCACCATCTGTTAAATAGCCTACTGAATCTTAAGATTCCAATTAACAGACACTAAGTTTTCACCAGGTCAGTAAAAAGTGTACTTTTAGTTCCAATAGCTGAAAAAGAATCATGTACTTTCTTGATTCCCTGAAATCCCTTTATATTCTAGTTATAATATCTCAAGCCTTAGGAAAATCAATCATTTTAAGCCTCATTTTACAGTTCTGTTAAAAGGAAAAAAATAAATAATAAATAGCTATATATTACAGTTAGAAGGACTATATGAATAAATGCATGTAAAGTTGTATTTAGAACTTGCTAAATTCACTATAAATATTAGCTGTTATTATTATAAATGAACAAATTATGTTATTCTCTGGAAATATTCAGAAAACAGAAAGATTATTTCTGTAATCTATAATATTTAAATCTGTGGTATAACTGCTGCATTGTTTTTGACTGAGTCTCTGTAGATCTTGATAATTTGTCATACTTCAGAACATAGCATTTTAGAATTTTTAGTCTAATATAGAATTCCAATGCCTCAAAGGAAGTTCCTTGATAGCACTAGGAAAGACCATGGGAAGAAGATGAAAAGACAAATTTCATACTTGGAAACATAGGATTGGTACCTAGAATATATAAAGAACCCTCAAGACTCATCAGTTTTAAAAAATTTTAATGAGCAAATGAGTGAAAGGCATGAACATATCTTTTACTTAGAAGGATATACAGATGGCAAAGAAGCATGTTAAAGGATTTTCAGCATCATTAGCCATCAAGAAAATGCAACCACAGGGATGTCACTGTACACTTACCAGAATAGCAAAATTTTAAAAATTGTGAGAACACCAAACTCTAGTAAGAATGCAGAGAAACTGAATTACTTATGCATTATTTGTGGGAATGTAAAAATGGTACAGTCACCCAGGAAAAGAGTTAGGGGACTTATATGTGCAACTACAATATGAAGCATAAATTGCTCTCTTGGCTATTTATTCCAGAGGAATAAAAATGTATGTTCACATAAAACTTGCACACAAATGTCCATAGCAACTTTACTCAAAATAACTTAAAGCATAGAAACAACCCAGATGTTCTTCAAAGAATAAATGATTAATTAACCCTTATGGCAGAAAGTGAAGAGGAACTGAAAAGCCTCTTGATGAAAGTGAAAGAGGACAGTGAAAAAGTTGGCTTAAAGCTCAATATTCAGAAAAAGAAGATCATGGCATCTGGTCCCATCACTTCATGGGAAATAGATGGAGAAAGAGTGGAAACAGTGTCAGACTTTATTTTGGGGGGCTCCAAAATCACTGCAGATGGTGACTGCAGCCATGAAATTAAAGGACGCTGACTCCTTGGAAGGAAAGTTATGACCAACTTAGATAGCATATTCAAAAGCAGAGATATTATTTTGCTGAATAAGGTCCATTTAGTCAAGGCTATGGTTTTTACAGTAGTCATGTATGGATGTGAGAGTTGGACTGTGAAGAAGGCTGAGTGCCGAAGAATTGATGTGTTTGAACTGTGCTGTTGGAGAAGACTCTTGAGAGTCCCTTGGACTGCAAGGAGATCCAACCAGTCCATTCTGAAGGAGATCAGCCCTGGGATTTCTTTGGAAGGAATGATGCTAAAGCTGAAACTCCAGTACTTTGGCCACCTCATG
>SJYX01004570.1:426450-447706 GCA_006410675.1 Oreotragus oreotragus | reverse complement strand
AAAGAAATCCCAGGGTTGATCTCCTTCAGAATGGACTGGTTGGATCTCCTTGCAGTCCAAGGGACTTTCAAGAGTCTTCTTCAACATCACAGTTCAAAAGCATCAATTCTTCAGCACTCAGCTTTCTTCACAGTCCAACTCTCACATCCATACATGAACACTGGAAAAACCATAGCCTTGACTAGACGGACCTTTGTTGGCAAAGTAAAATCTCTACTTTTGAATATACTATCTAGGTTGGTCATAACTTTTCTTCCAAGGAGTAAGCGTCTTTTAATTTCATGGCTGCAGTCACCATCTGCAGTGATTTTGGAACCCCTCAATAATAGTCTGACACTGCTTCCACTGTTTCCCCATCTATTCCCCATGAAGTGATGGGACCAGATGCCATGATCTTTGCTTTCTGAATGTTGACTCTAAGCTAAATTTTTCACTCACCTCTTTCACTCTCATCAAGTGGCTTTTTAATTCCTCTTCACTTTCTGCCATAAGATTGGTGTCATCCGCATATCTGACGTTATTAATATTTATGCTGGCAATCTTGATTCCAGTTTGTGCTTCTTCCAGCCCCACATTTCTCATGACGGACTCTGCATAGAAGTTAAATAAGCAGGGTGACAATATACAGCCTTGACATATTCCTTATACTATTTGGAACCAGTCTATTTTTCCATGTCCAGTTCTAACTGTTGCTTCCTGACCTGCATATAGGTTTCTCAAGAGTCAGGTCATAGGGAACTATACTTGATTCCCTGTGATGAACCAATGGAAGAGAAAATGAAAAACAAGGTATTTTTGTTAATTGAGTCACTTAGCTGTAAACAGAAATCAAACAACTTGTAAATCAGCTATACTTCAATAAAATTTATAATTGTTTAGAAGGCTCTAGCTACACTTGATCTTAGCCAAAAGGCCAAGAAGCAACAGAAGGCTCTAGCTAATGCAACAGTAAGAATATATAAACTGGGGAAAGAACAATCAAATATATTTTTAGTTGTAGATGATATGACTGTGAGGAACAGATGAAAATTAGATTAGACAATAAAGATATTTGTATAGACGTATACGCTTAGAAAACATTTGTATATATGTATGTAGGATTTAAGAGAACCATACATCCCTAGAGACCATTCCAAGTTAGTTGATAGCTGGAATATATTTGCATACAAGTATACTCATATGGAATCTAGATTGCAATCAAGATTGAGGGGAGAAATATTAATAACCTCAGATATGCAGATGACACCACTCTTATGGCAGAAAGTGAAGAGGAACTAAACAGACTCTTGATGAAAGTGAAGGAGGAGAGTAAAAAAGCTGGCTTAAATCTTAACATTCAAAAAACAAAGATCATGGCATGATCCAGTCCCAACATTTCATGGCAAATAGATGGTGAAACAATAGCAACAGTGACAGATTTTATTTTCTTGGGCTCCAAAATCACTGCAGATGGTGACTGCAGCAATGGAAATAAGACACTTGCTCCTTGAAAGAAAAGCTATGAAATACCTAACGTGAAGTCACTCAGTCTTGTTTGACTCTTCATCGCCCCATGGACTGTAGCCTACCAGGCTCTCCCATCCATGATTCCATGGAGGCAAGAGTACTGGAGTGGGTTGCCCTTTCCTTCTCCAGGGGATTTGCCTGACCCAGAGATCGAATCAAGGTCTCCTGCATTGCAGGCAGATGCTTTATCATCTGAGCCAACAGCGATTTGGATATGACAAACCTAGACAGCATATTAAAAAGCAGAGACATTACTTGGTGGACAAAGTTCCATCCAGTCAAAGCTATAGTTTTTCCAGTAGTCATGTATGGATGTGAGAGTTGGACCATAAAGAAAGCTGAGTGCCGAATAACTGATGCTTTTGAACTGTGGTGTTGGAGAAGACTCTTGAGAGTCCCTTGGACTGCATAGAGATCCAACCAGTCCATCCTAAAGGAGATCAGTCCTGAATATTCATTGGAAGGACTAATGCTGAAGCTGAAGCTCTAATACTTTGGCCACCTGATGCAAAGAACTGACTCATTGGCAAAGACTCTGATGCTGGGAAAGATTGAAGGCAAGAAGGAAAGGGGATGACAGAGGCTGAGACTGTTGGATGGCATTACTAACTCTATGGACATGAGTTTCAGCAAGCTCTAGGAGTAGGTGTTAGACAGATTTGGACATGACTGAACAACTGAACTGATTACTCATAATCCATTATATTGTAAAACCCTTTACTGCATCAATAGAATTCAATTTAAAGTAAGACAGAAACCAACAAATGAAAATGACTTTACCTTTTAAATACAAATAACTGTGGTGAGATCTTTGTTGAATTCCTGTCTCCTCAGACACTCTTATGTCTGTTTTTCTCCTATTTCATATTTTTTTCCCTTCTTTTATTTTATTTCTGGTCTGCTTATGCTCAGTCTCTTCCTATACACAGGTATTCTCTAAATATCTTGCTTGTCTTTTCTTTTTTTTAAATCTTTCTTAACATTGTTTCAATGAAGATCACTTTCGGTCTCACTCAGTATCATACTCATGTCTTCAGAGCTTCCTTTCCTATGAATAATATTTACATCTTCAATAAGACTTGTTCTGAGAATTCTAGTCTCACCACACACTATGGTCCAGGGATGTCCTCAATGCTCAATATGATATGCAATTCAAACCATAGGTTTGCAGTACAGAACACACATCTTCATTCCTTCAGAAAAAAAATAAATATATAAAACTTAACTCAGTTGGAAAACTCAGCAGTGGCCACAGGACTGGAAAAGGTCAGTTTTCATACCAATCTCAAAGAAAGGCACTGCCAAAGAATGCTCAAACTACCGCATGATTGCACTAATCTCACACGCTAGTAAAGTAATGCTCAAAATTCTCCAAGCCAGGCTTCAGCAATACGTGAACTGTGAGCTTCCTGATGTTCAAGCTGGTTTTAGAAAAGGCAGAGGAACCAGAGATCCAATTGCCAACATCCACTGGATCATGCAAAAAGCAAGAGAGTTCTAGAAAAACATCTATTTCTGCTTTATTGACTATGCCAAAGCCTTTCACTGTGTGGATCACAATAAACTGTGGAAAATTCTGAGAAAGATGGGAATACCGGACCACCTGACCTGCCTCTTGAGAAATCTGTATGCAGGCCAGGAAGCAACAGTTAGAACTGAACATGTAAAAACAGACTGGTTCCAAATAGGAAAAGGAGTACATCAAGGTAGTATATTCTCACCCCACTTATATAACTTATATGCAGAGTACATCATGAGAAACGCTGGACTGGAAGAAACACAAGCTGGAATCAAGATTGCTGGGAGAAATATCAATAACCTCAGATATACAGATCACACCACCCTTATGGCAGAAAGTGAAGAAGAGCTAAAAAGCCTCTTGATGAAAGTGAAAGAGGACAGTGAAAAAGTTGGCTTAAAGCTCAACATTCAGACAACAAAGATCATGGCATCCGGTCCCATCATTTCATGGGAAATAGATGGGGAAACAGTGGAAAGAGTGTCAGACTTTATTTTTGGGGGCTCCAAAATCACTGCAGATGGTGACTACAGCCATGAAATTAAAAGACATTTACTCCTTGGAAGAAAAGTTATGACCAACCTAGATAGTATATTCAAAAGGAGAGACATTACTTTGCCAAATAAGGTCCGTCTAGTAAAGGCTATTGTTTTTCTTATGGTCATGTATGGATGTGAGAGTTGGACTGTGAAGAAAGCTGAGCACCAAAGAATTGATGTTTTTGAACTGTGGTGCTGGAGAAGACTCTTGAGAGTCCCCTGGACTGCAAGGAGATCCAACTAGTCCATTCTGAAGGAGATCAACCCTGGGATTTCTTTGGAAGGAATGATGCTAAAGCTGAAACTCCAGTACTTTGGCCACCTCATGCGAAGAGTTGACTCATTGGAAAAGACTCTGATGCTGGGAAGGATTGGGGGCTGGAGGAGAAGGGGACTACCGAGGATGAGATGGCTGGATGGCATCACAGACTCGATGGACGTTTGTCTGAGTGAACCCCGGGAGATGGTGATGGACGGGGAGGCCTGGCGTGCTGCGATTCATGGGGTCGCAAAGAGGCCGACATGACTGGGTGACTGAACTGAACTGGGGTATTTTGCCTTGGGTTTATCCTGTTTGGGAATTTCTGGGTTTCTTGGACTTGGGTGACTATTTCCTTCCTCATTTTAGGGAAGTTTTCAGCTATTACCTCCTCAAGTATTTTCTCATGGCCTTTCTTGTAGTCTTCTTTCAGGACTCCTGTGATTTAAATGTTGGGGCATTTAACATTGTCCCAGAGGGCAATGGCACCCCACTCCAGTGCTCTTGCCTGGAAAATCTCATTGACAGAAGAGCCTGGTGGACTGCAATCCATGGGGTCACTAAGAGTCGGGCATGACGGAGCAATTTATCTTTCACTTTTCACTTTCATGCATTGGAGAAGGAAATGGAAACCCACTCCATTGTTCTTGCCTGGAGACGTCCCCAGGGATGTCCCCAGGGACGGGGGAGCCTGATGGGCTGCCATCTATGGGGTCACACAGAGTTGGGCCTGTCTCTTATACACANCCCACTCCATTGTTCTTGCCTGGAGAAGTCCCCAGGGATGTCCCCAGGGACGGGGGAGCCTGATGGGCTGCCATCTATGGGGTCACACAGAGTTGGGCATGACTGAAGGGACTTAGCAGCAGCAGCAGCAGCAGCAGCAGCAGCAGCAGCAGCAGAGGTCTCTGAGGTTGTCCTAATTTCTTTTTTTTTTTTTTAATTTTTAAAATTTATTTATTTTAATTTAATTTTACAATATTGTATTGATTTTGCCATACATTGACATGAATCTGCCACGGGTGTACACGTATTCCCCATCCTGAACCTCCCTCCCTCCTCCCTCCCCATACCATCCCTCAGGGTCATCCCAGTGCACCAGCCCCGAGCATCCTGTATCACGCATCGGATCTGGACTGGTGATTCGTTTCACATATCATATTATACATGTTTCAGTGACATTCTCACAAATCATCCCACCCTCTCCCTCTCCCACAGAGTCCATAAGACTGTTCTATACATCTGTGTCTCTTTTGCTGTCTTGCATACAGGGTTATCATTACTATCTTTCTAAATTCCATATATATGTGTTAGTATACTGTATTGGTGTTTTTCTTTCTGGCTTACTTCTCTCTGTATAATAGGCTCCAGTTTCATTCACCTCATTAGAACTGATTCAAATGTATTCTTTTTAATGGCTGAGTAATACTCCATTGTATATATGTACTGCAGCTTTCTTATCCATTCATCTGCTGATGGACAGCTAGGTTGCTTCCATGTCCTGGCTATTATAAACAGTGCTCTGGTGAACATTGGGATACAGGTGTCTCTTTCAATTCTGGTTTCCTTGGTGTGTATGCCCAGCAGTGGGATTGCTGGGTCATAAGGAGTTCTATTTGCAATTTTTAAAGGAATCTCCACACTGTTCTCCATAGTGGCTGTCTCTTATACACATCTAGATGTGTATAAGAGACAGGTATATGTACCACAGCTTTCTTATCCATTCATCTGCTGATGGACAGCTAGGTTGCTTCCATGTCCTGGCTATTATAAACAGTGCTCTGGTGAACACTGGGATACAGGTGTCTCTTTCAATTCTGGTTTCCTTGGTATGAATGCCCAGCAGTGGGTTTGCTGGGTCGTATGGCAATTCTACTTCCAGTTTTTAAAGGAATCTCCACACTGTTCTCCATAGTAGCTATACTAGTTTACATTCCCACCAACAGTGTAAGAGGGTTCTCTTTTCTCCACACCCTCTCCAGCATTTATTGCTTGCAGACTTTTGCATAGCAGCCATTCTGACTGGTGTGAAATGGTACCTCACTGTAGTTTTAATTTTCATATCTCTGATAATGAGTGATGTTGAGCATCTTTTCATGTGTTTGTTATCCATCTGTATGTCTTCTTTGGAGAAATGTCCTAATTTCTTCTGTTTGTTTGTTTGTTTTCTTTTTCCTCTTTGCTTCATTTATTTCCAACCTTGTATTTTCCACCTCATTTATCCTATTTTCTGTCTCAGTTATTCTACTGTTCGTTCCCTCCAGAGTGTTTTTGATCTCAGTTATTGCATTATTTATTATTGATTGACTCTTTTTTACTTCTTCTAGGTCCTTGTTAAACATTTACATCTTCTCAGTCCTTGTCGCTAGTCTATTTATCTGTAACTCCGTTTTGTTTTCAAGATTTTGAATCATCTTTACTATCATTATTCTGAATTGTTTTTCAGGTAGACTCTCTAGCTTCTTCTCTTTGGTTTGGTTTGGTGGGCATTTATCATATTCCTTTACCTGCTGAAAATTTCTCTGTCTTTTCATTTTGTTTAGATTTCTCTGTTTGGGGTGTCCTTTCCGTATGCTGGAAGTTTGTGGTTCCTCTTTATTGTGGAGGTTGCTCCCTGTTGGTAGGGTTGGACGAGTGGCTTCTCAAGGCTTCCTGGCTAAGGAAGCTTGTGGCTGTGTTCCAGTAGGTGAGACTGGATCTCATCTCTCTGGAGTTCAATGAAGTGCCCAGTAGTGAGATTTGAGGTGTCTATGGGTTTGGTGTGAATTTTGGGCAGTCTGTCTTTTAATGCTCGGGGCTATATTCCTGCATTGCTGGAGAATCAGCATGGTATGTCTTGCTCTGGAACTTGTTGGCTCTTGGGTATAGCTTGGTTTCAGTGTAGGTATGGAGGCTTTTGCATGAGCTCTTGCTGATTAATGTTCCCTGGAGTCAGGAGTTTTCTGGTGTTCTCAAGTTTTGTATTTAAGCCTCCTGACCCTGGCTTTCTGTCTTATTCTTACAGAAGCTTCGAGACTTCTCCATCCATACAGCACAGATGATAAAACATCTAGGTTAATGGTGAAAAAAGATTCTCTACAGTGAGGGACACCCAGAGAGGTTCGCAGAGCTACATGGAGAAGAGAAGACACGTGATGGAGGTAGAGGTAACTAGGAGGAGAAGAGGCAGAGTCAAAAGGGAGAGACTAAACTAGCCAGTAATTAGTTCCCTAAGTGTTGGACTGTGAAGAAGGCTGAGTGCCAAAGAATTGATGCTTTTGAACTGTGGTGCTGGAGAAGACTCTTGCAAGTCCCCCTTGGACTTCAAGGAGATCCAACCAGTCCATCCTAAAGGAGACCAGTCCTTGGTGTTCTTTGGAAGGACGGATGCTGAGGCTTAAACTCCAATCCTTTGGCCACCTCATGCAAAGAGTTGACTCATTGGAAAAGACCCTGATGCTGGGAGGGATTAGGGGCAGGAGGAGAAGGGGACGACAGAGGATGAGATGGCTTGATGGCATCACCAACTCAATGCACATGAGTCTGGGTGGACTCCGGGAATTGGTGATGGGCAGGGAGACCTGGTGTGCTGCAATTCGTGGGGTCGCAAAGAGTTGGACACGACTGAGCAACTGAACTGAACTGAACTGAAGTGTTCTCCACAGCCTGGATCACTCAGAGAAATTCACAGAGTTAAGTATAGAAGAGAGGATGAGGGAGGAGATAGATGTGGCCTAGGAAAGAAAAGGGAGATTCAAAAGGGGAGAGAATAATCAAGCCAGTAATCACACCCTAAAGCAAAAATGGATCCTGAAGATTAAATTCTTAAAGGTGCAAAACTGATAACAAATACCAAAAAGCAAAGATTAAAAATCTAGAGTAGAGGTTAGACTCTGAAAAATACAATATTAAAAATACAAAACAAAATCAATCTCAAAAATTATTTTAAAAAATGTATATGTTATTTGTTTTTAAAAATAGGGTCTTTTTTTTTTCAAGGTAATAGTAGGTTATGGAAATTAAGGATTAATAAATAACTTAAAAATTAAAAATGATAATAGTAAAACATTTCTAGGAATTTTTCTGGCACTGTTGAGGGCAGTGTGGGGCCAGTTCAGTTTCAAATAGTTCCTTGTTCCAGCTTATACTTCTTCTGATGGTATATAGGCCCCTTCAAATGTACTTAGTGTTAACTACAGGGTTTTAATCTGTTGTACCTGTCACTTCCAAAGCGGTTCCCTTTTTATTTTGGCTGTTTCTAAGTCTCTTCAGTTTCTAATTTCTTCCCTGACACAAGAGGGTGAAGGTGGTCACTTATTTAGGCTCACTTGTTCAGTTGTGCTGTGGAGAGGGACGAACACTGCAAACAAATATTGCTGGCATGTGTGGGGAGTGCTTTGGAGTGTATGAACCACACTGGGTTTGCCCCAGCTCACGGTGGGTGTGCTTTCCTCATCTATACTGCTCAGGCTCCAGGTTGCTCTTCAGGGGAACTATCCAAAGTGGGCCCTGGGTTTTGTGCACTTTCCAGGTCTAAGCTGCTCAGGTTCAGGTTCTCAGGTACTCCACAAAGGCACAGATCTGGTTGGGCGTGCATTTTGTGCCCTTCCCAGGTCCGAGCAGCTCAGGCGACCAGATGCTTGGCGTATGCACTGTTTCAGGTGGGCTGTGCATCCTAATCACCTCCCTGGTCCCAGCCACACAGTTTTCCCATGAGCCATGCGAGCATCGTCTCAGGTGTGCTGCGTGCTTTGTCTGGGGAGCTAATCTCTGGCTGCAACCCTCCTGGGAGACGTCAACCATCCAGGATCGCAGGAAGATTTGGTTAGCAACTGGGAGCATGCTCACAGTTTGGTGGAGGATGTCATCTATGTGGCCAAGATTGCCACTTGCCTTCCAGCTCTGGCTGTTGCCTGCCTGCCTCTCTGCCTCCAGTGGGGGAATGGGCCAGTCTGTACCCGCTGGCTCTCCTTTGGTATTCTCTCAATTTGTTTTGTGAGTGGTCCAGGCTGTGCCTTAGGTTATAGCTTTTTGCAGGAAAGTTCTCTCTCTCTCTCTCTCTCTCTCTCTCTCTCTCTCTCTCTCTCTCTTTATTTTGCTGTCCATCTATCCCACAGTTTGGATTGCTGTCTCACGTTAGCTTCCTCAGATTGTCCTCAGGGCATTCAGGCCTGGTCCTTACCCTAAGCATGCAGCTGGCACCTCTCTGTTCAGCCCTGCTTGCTGGTGGCAGACTCGAGCGTCTGGGCTACCTCTCCACTGTGAGTTGCAGTTAGGCACATATTCTGTGGGTTTTTTTGTTTTTTTTTTTTTCCCCTCCCGGTTAGGTTGCCCTCAGATTCCATCCCTCCCAGTTAGGTTGCCCTCTGAGATTCCAAAACTCCCCACAGACCCATCAGTGAGAGGGTTTCCTGATATTTAGAAACTTTTCCTCCTTCATGATTCACTCCCCAGGATGGATCGCCATTCCTAACTCTTTTGTCTCTCTTTTTTTCTTTTATATTTTTTCCTAACTCCTTTCAAAGAGAATGGGCTGCTTTTCTGGGTGTCTGATGTCCTAGGCCATGATTCAGAAGTTGTTTTGTGGAAATTGCCCAGCATTCAAATGATCTTTGGATGAATTTGCTGGGGAAAAAGTAGTCTTCCTGTCCTATTCCTCCACTATCTTACATGTGTCTTAGCATATTCTTTATTTTTTTTTTATTTTTATTTTTACTTTATTTTACTTTACAGTACTGTATTGGTTTTGGCATACATTGACATGAATCTGCCACGGGTGTACACGAACTCCCAAACATGAACCCCCCTCCCACCTCCCACCCCACATCATCCCTCCAGATCATCCCCATGCACCAGCCCCAAGCATCCTGCATCCTGCATCGAACATAGACTGGCGATTCGTTTCTTACATGATAGTATACATATTTCAATGCTATTCTCCCAAATCATCCCACCCTCTCCCTCTCCCTCTCCCTCAGAGTCCAAAAGTCCGCTCTACACATCTGTGTCTCTTTTGCTGTCTTGCATACAGGGTCCTCATTACCATCTTTCTAAATTCCATATATATGTGTTAGTATACTGTATTGGTGTTTTTCTTTCTGGCTTACTTCACTCTGTATAATCGGTTCCAGTTTCATCCATCTTATTAGAACTGATTCAAATGTATTCTTTTTAATGGCTGAGTAATACTCCATTGTGTATATGTACCACAGCTTTCTTATCCATTCATCTGCTGATGGACATCTAGGTTGTTTCCATGTCCTGGCTATTATAAACAGTGCTGCGATGAACATTGGGGTACATGTGTCTCTTTCTATTCTGGTTTCCTCGGTGTGTATGCCCAGCAGTGGGATTGCTGGGTCATAAGGCAGTTCTATTTGCAATTTCTTAAGGAATCTCCACACTGTTCTCCATAGTGGCTGTACTAGTTTGCATTCCCACCAACAGTGTAAGAGGGTTCCCTTTTCTCCACACCCTCTCCAGCATTTATTGCTTGCAGACTTTTGGATCGCAGCCATTCTGACTGGTGTGAAGTGGTATCTCATTGTGGTCTTGATTTGCATTTCTCTGATAATGAGTGACGTTGAGCATCTTTTCATGTGTTTGTTAGCCATCCGTATGTCTTCTTTGGAGAAATGTCTATTTAGTTCTTTGGCCCATTTTTTGATTGGGTCGTTTATTTTTCTGGAATTGAGCTGTATAAGTTGCTTGTATATTTTTGAGATTAGTTGTTTGTCAGTTGCTTCATTTGCTATTATTTTCTCCCATTCAGAGGGTTGTCTTTTCACCTTGCTTATAGTTTCCTTTGTTGTGCAGAAGCTTTTAATTTTAATTAGATCCCATTTGTTTATATTTGCTTTTATTTCCAGTATTCTGGGAGGCGGATCATTGAGGATCCTGCTGTGATTTATGTCGGAGAGTGTTTTGCCTATGTTCTCCTCTAGGAGTTTTATAGTTTCTGGTCTTACATTTAGATCTTTAATCCATTTTGAGTTTATTTTTGTGTGTGGTGTTAGAAAGTGATCTAGTTTCATTCTTTTACAAGTGGTTGACCAGTTTTCCCAGCACCACTTGTTAAAGAGATTGTCTTTACTCCATTGTATATTCTTGCCTCCTTTGTCAAAGATAAGGTGTCCATATGTGTGTGGATTTATCTCTGGGCTTTCTATTTTGTTCCATTGATCTATATTTCTGTCTTTGTGCCAGTACCACACTGTCTTGATGACTGTGGCTTTGTAGTAGAGCCTGAAGTCAGGTAAGTTGATTCCTCCAGTTCCATTCTTCTTTCTCAAAATTGCTTTGGCTATTCGAGGTTTTTTGTATTTCCATACAAATCTTGAAATTATTTGTTCTAGTTCTGTGAAAAATACCGCTGGTAGCTTGATAGGGATTGCATTGAATCTGTAGATTGCTTTGGGTAATATATTCATTTTCACTATATTGATTCTTCCAATCCATGAACATGGTATATTTCTCCATCTATTAGTGTCCTCTTTGATTTCTTTCATCAGTGTTTTATAGTTTTCTATATATAAGTCTTTAGTTTCTTTAGGTAGATATATTCCTAAGTATTTTATTCTTTTCGTTGCAATGGTGAATGGAATTGTTTCCTTAATTTCGTTTTCTACTTTCTCATTATTAGTGTATAGGAATGCAAGGGATTTCTGTGTGTTGATTTTATATCCTGCAACTTTACTATATTCATTGATTAGCTCTAGTAATTTTCTGGTGGAGTCTTTAGGGTTTTCTATGTAGAGGATCATGTCATCTGCAAACAGTGAGAGTTTTACTTCTTCTTTTCCAATTTGGATTCCTTTTATTTCTTTTTCTGCTCTGATTGCTGTGGCCAAAACTTCCAGAACTATGTTGAATAGTAGCGGTGAAAGTGGACATCCTTGTCTTGTTCCTGACTTTAGGGGAAATGCTTTCAATTTTTCACCATTGAGGATAATGTTTGCTGTGAGTTTGTCATATATAGCTTTTATTATGTTGAGGTATGTTCCTTCTATTCCTGCTTTCTGGAGAGTTTTTATCATAAATGGATGTTGAATTTTGTCAAAGGCCTTCTCTGCATCTATTGAGATAATCAGATGGCTTTTATTTAAAAAAAATGCAATGATTAAATTTCTTCCATAATATATGATTTATATAAGTACTATTTTTCATCTAGTTTTAAATTTTTATAATTATAAAAAAGATTATGATAAATACTTTTGTTAATGTTAGTCTACATCTTTTACTATTTCCTTAGAGTAGAAGATCAGTTACACTATATTGAAGAAGCTATGTGGAGCATTGCCAAAGTCTATACTAAATTTGACGTTGCTCAGAGAATGTGAAAGGTAAGAAACAAATGGGCAAGATTGTGTAGGATGATATTTAAATATAACTAATAGAATCTTGCATGCATGCATGCTCAGTTGGTCAGTTATGTCAGACTCCGCAACCCCAGGGACTGCAGCCTGCCAGGCAAGAATACCGGATTGGTTTGCCATTTCCTTCTCCAAATAGAATCTAAGATTTCTCCATTACAGAGATCTACAGAGATATGGATCTTCAGCAACTCTGTATCTCATAAATTAAAAAAAGTTATGGATGTGTAAAGAGAAACTGCATATAACCTGTCTTGCTTGCTGTTTTTCCACTTCTGGCCTTTTGTCACATCTATACACATTTTCAAAAATTTGTTGAAAGGTATATCAAGGATGTTGTTCAGTCACTCAGTCATGTTTGACTCTTATCAACCTCATAGACTGCAGCACACCAGGTTTCCCTGTCTTTCACTATCTCCTGGAGTTTGCTTAAACTCATGTCCATTGAGTGAATCCTGACATCCAACCATCTTATCCTCTCTTGCCCCCTTCTCCTCCTGCCCTCAAACTTTCCCAGCATCAGAGTCTTTTCCAGTGAGGTGGCTCTTCACACCAGGTGGCCAAAGTATTGAAGCTTCAGCTTTGGCATCAGTCCTTTCAGTGAAGATTCAGGGTTGATTTCCTTTAGGATTGACTGGTTGGATCTCCTTGCAGTCCAAGGGACTCTCAAGAGTCTTCTTCAACACCACAGTTAGAAAGCATCAATTCTTCAGCACTCAGTCTGCTTTATGGTCCAACTCTCACATCCATACATGACTATTGCAAAAACCATAGCTTTCACCATACAGACCTTTGTTGGCAAAGTGATATCTCTGCTATTTAATATACTGTCTAGGTTTGTCATTGGAGAAGGCCAGTACTCTTGCCTGACAAATCCCATGGGTGGACGAGCCTGGTAGGCTGCAATCCATGGGGTCGCTAAGAGTCTGACATGACAGCGACTTCACTTTCACTTTTCACTTTCATGCACTGGAGAAGGAAATGGCAGCCCACTCCAGTGTTCTTGCCTGGAGAGTCTCAGTGACAGCTGAGTGTGGTGGGCTGCTGTCTATGGGGTTGCACAGAGTTGGACACAACTGAAGCGACTTAGCAGCAGCAACAGCAGGTTTGTCATAGCTTTTCTTCCAAGGAGAAAGTGTCCTTTAATTTCATGGCTGCAGTCACTGTCTGCCCAAGAAAATAAAGTCTGTCACTGTTTCTATTTTTTCCCCACTTATTTGCCATGGAGTGATAAGCCCAGATATAGGGTGGTGTCTTCTGCATATCTGAGGTTGTTGATATTTCACCTGGCAATCTTGATTCTAGCTTGTGATTTATTCAGCGCAGCATTTTACATGATATACTCTGAACGTAAGTTAAATAAACCAGGTGACAATATACAGCCTTGACATGGTCCTTTCCCAATTTGGAAACAGTCTGCAGTTCCATGTCTGGTTCTAACTATTGCTTGTTGAGCTGCATATAGTTTTCTCATGAGGGAGGGTAAGGTGGTCTAGTCATCCCATCTCTTTAAGAATTTTCCACAGTTTGTTTTGATCCACACAGTCCAAGGCTTTAGCATAGTTAATAAAGCAGAAATATAATTTTTTTTCTGGAATTCTCTTTCTTTTTCTATGATTCAATGGAATTCAGGCAATTTGATCTCTGGTTCCACTATCTTTTCTAAATCTAGCTTGTACATCTGGAATTTCCTCGTTCATGTACTGTTGAGGCCTAGCTTGAAGGATTTTGAGCATTACCTTCCTCACATGTGAAATGAGGACAACTGTGCTGTAGTTGAAACATTCTTTGGCACTGCCTTTTATTATTGGAATGAAAACTGACCTTTTCCAGTCCTGTGGCCACTGCTTAGTTTTCCGAATTTGGCAAATGCTACTTTGAAGTGTCTTTGATTATGTTTTCTGAGATGGATTATTTCAATAACTTCAGTAGTATTTTTGAGAAATCCAGTGTAAAACTGAAAATAATATATATTGTTTTTTTATGTAGAAATGAACACAATTTTTGATTATCTTATAGAAGACACCAAGTTAATGTTTCTCATATAAGCTATGAAGATCAGCTGTTCACCTTGACTTTAGAGATAATGTGAAATATCTTTTTATGGCATATTTTCTACTTATTTTCAATATTGTTTTTATTTAATCTCTCAGTGGTTTATTCTGAAGGCCTTTTTTGTACCAAGTGGTTCTGCTAATAAGATTTACAATTAAATTGTGTCTCTCCACAATGAGAGAAAGGTAGTCCTTTCTTTCCACCATGAGCCCTCACATCTTAGAATAGACTAAAAATTAAATAATTCACTCTAGAAGAATCCATTTTAGTGATCAGTTTTTAATTAGAGAGTCTATGCAATAAAGTTGTTTTGACTGGAAAACAGAACCAGCAGAGTGTGAAAGGAGTGAAAATCAAGTAGAAATAAATATTATCACCACATTTCTATTGTGAAAGATAGACTGACAAACTGAGGATGATCTCACTCCACATCCTGTGAAGGGCTGTCTTCTGGTTTCAGCTGAGCCTGAGCCTTTGTCTCCACTCCATGTGCTTGGCTGATATAAGTAGTGTAGGATGTCCATAAGGATAGAATAGGCCACGAATTTGCAGCCTTTTTGAATTACAAATATGAGTTGGACTCAAATGATGAAATGCTGAAAACACCAGTTTTTTGGTGATGAGAAAAAATTTTGAAACCAGAAAGACTTCATCAATCTTCAGCTAAGACTTGTCAGGTAATACAGGTAACAATTTAACCGTACTCACCAAGGCAGTTTGTTGCTCCAAAATGTGTGGTTTTCTCATTGGTTCTTCCTCAATATTCTTAATAGAGTAAGGGTATCAACCAACATGTATTGAAAAGAGAGTAGTCTGAGATTGCAACTAATTCCTTATACACCATACACAATTGTACTTATACAATGTACACAAGCAAATACAATTTGCAATCAGGTTTTTTAATCATACGCTTGAAAATTTACAAGAAACTTCTTCATTTCATGATTAAGAAAATTTCAGAGAATAAGGTGACGGAAGAGTAGGTGGATGTGGAGTACATCTCTCTCTATGGATACATCAGGAATACACCTTCAGACACAGAAGTGCATGCAGAACACCAGCTGAGAGCAGACAGGAGTACCTGACCAGAGGAAAAGAATATATAGATAGACCCCCACAAAACTCGCTAGGATGAAAGAACTAGGTGGAAAAACAAGAGTGTTAGTAGGACTGGACTGCCCTCAGCAGGTGTGGGAACTGAAGCAAGTGTCAAATCCCCACATTAGGGCAGTTGTCTGAGTCAGAGGAGAAACATTTAAGGCTGAGAGTGAAACAGCTGATCTGTGGCAGCCGAAATGGAATGAGAAGCAGACAGTTCTTGCCAGAGCCATACATGCCCCAACAAGGACAAACGTCCCCTGGAAGGTGCAGTGGCTGGGAGCTGAAGTTTGGGGAGTGTGAAGCAATCCCAGGGCGAGGGTTGCTGTTAACTGTGGAGAGAGAGATCCAGGGGGGGAGATTGTGATGGGTAATGCCTGTGGAGGAAAGTCCAGCAAGCATGGAAGCAAGGCAATACTGCTGAGTCATGTGTAGGGGATGAAGCCATCACCATAGCCTCTCTCTTCCCACATGCCAGCATCAGCAGGTGAATAATAGAGAGGTTGGCCCATCAAAGGCCTGATACACCAACTACAGAGCAGAACCCCACCCAAGGTGATCCTTTACGTGACTAATGCTGCTGAACCACAGATTAGGATCCCACCTAAGGTGCCCGTTTAAGTGCCTGATGCTCCAGTCTATAGAGCAGGATCCCATCCAGGGGGTTCTATATGCCTGACACAAGGAACAACAGAGAAGGACCCCAGGCAAGGGAACCCTCTAAGTGCCTGAATGGGTAAAGCTATGGGGAAAGACTGGCCAAAGGCCTTCTGATCGCCAGCTACAAGAGACTCAAAAAGACTGTGATAAAGCCATACCTCCTACATCGGAGGCAGTCCATGTCCCAGCACACTAGACACCAACAGATTCCTCTCAAGCTGAGTAGTTGCACCACCTTCAGTCTTAACTCTCACTGGGGCAGGGTTGCCACAGGCAAAAATAGTCTTGTGTCTATGTGCACATGGTCACTTCACTAGTGTCCAACTCACTGCAACCCTGTAGACTGTGGCCTGCCAGGCTTCTCTGTCAGGGAAGGGGGTTCTCCAAACAAGAATACTGGAGTGTAGTAGTCAATACTGGTTGCCATACACTTCTAGAACACTATATTTCCTGCTGCCCTGGCTGACAACTCCCCTGAGTACTTGGTGCTGCCAGAAACCCTGCAACCCAAGCAGCTTCACTACCTCCACACGTGACCCTCACAGGGGCAAATCCAAGTCCTCCAGGGCAGCCTCGGGAACAAACCTCAGTGGATGACCACAGGCAGATGTGGAAATAAAACCACAATTGAAACCCAGAGGCAATGAGGCTAAGAAATAAGTCCACAAACCTTTCCACCAGCTGTACAAGCTGCAGATTAAATCCACACGATCAACTAGGTAGACTCCATGTCTATGGAATATATAAAAAGTCATTGAGAGTTCCCACAAAAGAAAGCACACCAGTTCTGACAGCTGTGGACATTAGAGGCAAGAACACACAGGAGTAGGACCAGATTAGAATCTGAGCTGCCACTAGAACAGTTCCAGAGATCAGCACAGTGTGTTGGAGGGCATCCTAGGGAGATGAGGTAAACTGTGACTCCCAGCAAGGGGAATTACTGTGACAGCAATTACTCAAGAAAACCATTTATTATTCTTATGTTTGGCTTGCTCTGTAGACTCTTTTGGTTTTTTTTTTTTTCTTTTTATCCCCACTCTGATGTAGTTGTTGATCTTACTGGCACTATGAAATCTAACTAAGCATTTGAGCTTTTTTTTTTTTTTCCCTCAGGCATATTTTTTATTGCTGTTATAAACCTCTGCATCTATGTTGGGCTTTTGCAGTTCTATGGAGTTTTCCTTTACTTTTTTCTTTTTTTCTAACTTAACCTAAATCACATCCCTTATGATGATACAATGGAAGTGAAAAATAGATTTAAGGGACGCGATCTGATAAACAGAGAGCCTGATGAACTATGGATGGAGGTTTGCAACATTGTACAGGAGACAGGAATCAAGACCATCCCCAAGAAAAAGAAATGTAAAAAAGCAAAATGGCTGCCTGAGGAGGCCTTGCAATTAGCTATGAAAAAAAAAAGGGGGGGAGGGGGACTGAAAAGCAAAGGAGAAAAGGAAAGATATACCCACTTGAAAGCAGAGTTCCAAAGCTGTCTCTTATACACATCTGAGGCAGTCCATGTCCCAGCACACTAGACACCAACAGATTCCTCTCAAGCCGAGTAGTTGCACCACCTTCAGTCTTAACTCTCACTGGGGCAGGGTTGCCACAGGCAAAAATAGTCTTGTGTCTATGTGCACATGGTCACTTCACTAGTGTCCAACTCACTGCAACCCTGTAGACTGTGGCCTGCCAGGCTTCTCTGTCAGGGAAGGGGGTTCTCCAAACAAGAATACTGGAGTGTAGTAGTCAATACTGGTTGCCATACACTTCTAGAACACTATATTTCCTGCTGCCCTGGCTGACAACTCCCCTGAGTACTTGGTGCTGCCAGAAACCCTGCAACCCAAGCAGCTTCACTACCTCCACACGTGACCCTCACAGGGGCAAATCCAAGTCCTCCAGGGCAGCCTCGGGAACAAACCTCAGTGGATGACCACAGGCAGATGTGGAAATAAAACCACAATTGAAACCCAGAGGCAATGAGGCTAAGAAATAAGTCCACAAACCTTTCCACCAGCTGTACAAGCTGCAGATTAAATCCACACGATCAACTAGGTAGACTCCATGTCTATGGAATATATAAAAAGTCATTGAGAGTTCCCACAAAAGAAAGCACACCAGTTCTGACAGCTGTGGACATTAGAGGCAAGAACACACAGGAGTAGGACCAGATTAGAATCTGAGCTGCCACTAGAACAGTTCCAGAGATCAGCACAGTGTGTTGGAGGGCATCCTAGGGAGATGAGGTAAACTGTGACTCCCAGCAAGGGGAATTACTGTGACAGCAATTACTCAAGAAAACCATTTATTATTCTTATGTTTGGCTTGCTCTGTAGACTCTTTTGGTTTTTTTTTTTTTCTTTTTATCCCCACTCTGATGTAGTTGTTGATCTTACTGGCACTATGAAATCTAACTAAGCATTTGAGCTTTTTTTTTTTCCCCTCAGGCATATTTTTTATTGCTGTTATAAACCTCTGCATCTATGTTGGGCTTTTGCAGTTCTATGGAGTTTTCCTTTACTTTTTTCTTTTTTTCTAACTTAACCTAAATCACATCCCTTATGATGATACAATGGAAGTGAAAAATAGATTTAAGGGACGCGATCTGATAAACAGAGAGCCTGATGAACTATGGATGGAGGTTTGCAACATTGTACAGGAGACAGGAATCAAGACCATCCCCAAGAAAAAGAAATGTAAAAAAGCAAAATGGCTGCCTGAGGAGGCCTTGCAATTAGCTATGAAAAAAAAAGGGGGGGGGGGACTGAAAAGCAAAGGAGAAAAGGAAAGATATATAGGGTGACAATATATGGCTTTGATGTACTCCTTTCCCAGTTTTGAACCAGTTCCATGTCTGATTCTAACTGTTGCTTCTTGACCTACCTACAGGTTTCTCAGGAGACAGGTAAGATAGTTTGGTGTTCCTATCTCTTTAAGAATTTTCTAAAGTTTGTTGTTATCCACAGTTAAAGACTTTAGTGTAGTCAATGAAGCATAAGGAGATGTTTTGTGGAACTCCCTTCATATTTCCATGATTCAATGAATGTTGGCAATTTGACTCTGGTTCCTCTGCCTTTTCTAAACCCAGCTTGTACATCTGGAATTTCTCAGTTCACATACTGATGGAACCTAACTTGAAGGATTTTGAGCATAAACTTGCTAGTATGTGACATAAGCACAATTGTACAGTTATTTGAACATTCTTTGGTTTTTCCCTTCTTAGGGATTGAAATAAAAACTGACCTTTACAAGTTCTCTGGCCACTGCTGAGTTTTCCAAATATGCTGGAATATTAAGTACAGCACTTTTATAATCTTTTAGGATTATAAATAGATTAGCAGGAATTCCATCATCTTGACTAGCTTTGCTCATAGTAATACTTCCTAAGGCCCATTTGACTTCACATGCTGGGACATCTGGCCCTAGGTGACTGAGCACACCATCACGGTTATACAGGTCCTTAAGACCATTTTGGTATATTTCTTCTGGGTATTCTTGCCACCTCTTCTTAATCTCTTCTGCTTCTGTTATGTCCTTACTGTTTCTGTCCTTGATAGTGCCTATCCTTGCATGAAATGTTCCCTTGGTATCTCCAATTTTCTTCGAGAGATCTCTAGTTTTATTCATTCTATTGTATTTCTCTATTTCTTTGGACTGTTCACTTACAAAGGCTTTCTAACTTCTCCTTGCTCTTCTCTGGAACTCCACACTCTCCTGGGTTTATCTCTCCCTCTTCCTTTGCCTTTTTACTTCTCTTCTTTTCTCAGTTATTTGTAAAGCCTCCTCAGACAACCACTTTGCCTGATTTTGATCACTGCCTTCTGTACAATGCTACAAAACTTCATGTATAGTTCTTCCAACACTTTGTCTACCAGATCTAATCCTTTGAATCTATTTATCACCTCCACTGTATAATCATAAGGACTTTGATTTAGGTCATACCTGAATTTCCTAGTGGTTTTCCCTACTTTCTTCAATTTAAGCCTGAATTTTTCAGTGTTGTTTCTGTTGCTTTTATATATCATATATATTATGTTTGTTACTTGTATTAATATTATAGTTTTCATAGTTATCCCAGAAGTATTAAGTTCCAGGGAGGACTCTTTTTTTTCACTAACATATCCTAATCGTGTAAAACAAGGACGTGCTCACAGATATTCGTTGAAACGATTAATGCATGAATTGACTGCTTCCGACACTGGGTAGATAAGAAATGCTCGGTAAATATTAGATGTCATCTTCAAGTTCAACTTTCATGTTAAGCACTTCACAATGGATACTTCACTTAATTCTCTTACCAACCAAAAGAGAGAAATATTGTTATAATATTAATTTTACAGATTAGGAAAGGAGGCACTCAGAGAGTGGCTTAGAGGTTAAAGCGTCTGCCTGGAATGCAGGAGACCCAGGTTCGATCCCTGGGTCGGGAAGATCCCCTGGAGAAGAAAATGGCAACCCACTCCAGTACTCTTGCCTGGAGAATCCCATGGAGGGAGGAGCCTGGTGGACTACAGTCCATGGGGTTGCAAAGAGTCGGACACGACTGAGAAAATTCACTTCACTTCACTTCACTTCTCTGCCGGGAGCCAGTGTGAGGAATCCCACCCATGACAAGGTCATGAGGAAGGAAGCCTGGCAAAATGCAAGGACATGATCAGGCTTCAGCGGTTCCCCCTGGAATTTCCTGAGCATCCACCCCCCAAGACCAGAGTCTGCCTGCTTTACTGTGTTATGCTTTCCACTTACTCTTCTGACATTAACAGGGGGCTGTCCCCCCACCACCTTTTTCTGGGAAAAAAAATTAATTTAGAGCTTTTAGATAATAAATCTCCTGGGCATAATACGAGTGTTTCAATCCAAAAACCCCTCTGATGGCTTTTAGCCTGCCTGCAGGACTCGTATAGCTCCGCATGTGATTGTTTGAGGCCTCCCGACCACGGGAGGCACAGGAATCTTAAAACATCCTAGGAATGTAGGGGCTTCCGAGGAGTCAAAATCATTAGAATAGGACTGATTAAAGGTTTCGTGTGTTGAGACAATACTTGCTGCCAAATTTTCATATCTTATTTTTAGATATAGTTGGTATATAGAAAAACAGGTAGTAGACCTGGTATTAGCAACATTAGATCTTTGAGTTAAGTACTTTCTTTGTTATAACCCACTGCACCTTTGTTCTACAGGAATGTAACTTTATTTAGTACGTTGAGGGTGATGCAGATTAAAGAAAAAACACTTCAAGGGAAAAAGAGTGTTCTGGTTGATAGAC
>SJYX01004570.1:400276-422093 GCA_006410675.1 Oreotragus oreotragus | reverse complement strand
GGACTCTTTTGTTGACCATGATGGCTACTCCATTTCTTCTGAGGGATTCCTGCCCGCAGTAGTAGATATAATGGTCATCTGAGTTAAATTCACCCATTCCAGTCCATTTTAGTTCGCTGATTCCTAGAATGTCGACGTTCACCCTTGCCATCTCTTGTTTGACCACTTCCAATTTGCCTTGATTCATGGACCTGACACTCCAGGTTCCTATGCAATATATGCTCTTTACAACATCGGATCTTACTTCTATCACCAGTCACATGCACAACTGGGTATTGTTTTTGCTTTGGCTCCATCCCTTCATTTTTTCTGGAGTTATTTCTCCACTGATCTCCAGTAGCACACTGGGCACCTAATGACCTGTGGAGTTCCTCTTTTGGTATCCTATCATTTTGCCTTTTCACACTGTTCATGGGGTTCTCGAGGCAAGAATACTGAAGTGGCTTGCCATTCCATTCTCCAGTGGACCACATTCTGTCAGCCCTCTCCATCATGACCTGCCCATTTTGGGTTGCCCCACAGGCATGGCTTGGTTTCATTGAGTTAGACAAGGATGTGGTCCTAGTGTGATTAGATTGGCTAGTTTTCTGTGAGTATGGTTTCAGTGTGTCTGCCCTCTGATGCCCTCTTCCAAAAACCTATCATCTTACTTGGGTTTCTCTTACCTTGGGTGTGGGTTGTCTCTTCACGGCTGGTCCAGCAAAGCACAGCCGCTGCTCCTTACCTTGGACGAGGGATATCTTCTTACCGCCGACGTTCCTGGCCTTCAATGTGGGATAGCTCCTCTAGGCCCTCCTGCTCCTGTGCAGCCACCACTCCTCGGGTTGCTCCCCCTGGCTGCCGGCGTGGGTGTCTCCTCCCAGCCGCCGCCCCTGACCTCAGATGCAGGGTAGCTCCTCCCAGCCACCACTGACCTTGGACACGGGGTAGCTCCTCTCAGCCATTCCTGCACCATCGCAGCTTGGCACTCTAGGCCGCTGCCCCTGACCTTTGACATGGGTATCTCTTCTCGGCCACGCTTAGTGTGCCAGTGGGCTCTCACAGCTGCCTGCACTTAGTGCGCCGGCTGGCTCTTGCATGGAAGCACAAATTCAAGTCAAAATTATATACCTGTATACATCCATCAAAATGGGTATAATTAGAGATACTAACAATACTAACTTTGGGGAAGGATATATAGGAGTAGAACTATCATATGCAGCTTATGGACAGGTAAAAAAGTTTATCAACTTAATAAAATTACTGTGTATCCATAATAAGGCTAAAAACATGGCTCAGTATTTCTCCTACTAAGTACATATCCACAGAAAGGCAGAGGTCAAATTATTGGCATAAAATTGTTCACAATTTTTCATTATCATCATTTAATGTCTAAAGGATCTGCCCTGATGACCTCTCTTTGATTTCTGATAGTCTTCTCTCTCTCTCCCTTCCTCTCTCTCTCTCTCCCCCTTTCTCTTTATCCCTCTCACTTCTCTCTTTGCTTTTGAATCTTTTGCAGGTAACCACTCTGCTCTAATGTAAGTTTCTGCTGAGTCACTTGTCTCTATCCTCTCTGGTTTGGCTCTTTTTTATATAGATCCATGTAGTCTCTGCCTTTTTCAATATTTATTTTTCCCTCATTCCCAGGTACCACAGAACATAAAATTTTGGGGGTCTTAACCTTCAAGCAAGAAGACTCCTCCTTGGAAATCAGAGAATTACAAACATTCACAATCGAATGCCTTTTTCTTTGTCTCATATTTAGATTAAAATTCCAAATGCTCCTAATAAAATTTCCTCATGGAAAGGATGACAACTAAAAACAGTACTAGCCATCAATATGCTGTGACAGATTTTCAGACATATTTGGGAAGTACAAACTACGGGAAGAGGGGGAAAAAAAACAGATTATAAAAGTTTTAATGGAAAGGGTGTCATTTTTTCATGGGAGGTGGGCAGATTACAAGACTCCAGTATAAGGAAAAATAAATGACCTTGTATTTGATAATGGAGAAAAGGACCAGATAAGGAAAAGGGAAACATTTTACTCTTCAGTTTTGTTGTGTGCTGAATTATCTATTCCTTACCTCTAGATTTATAAAGAGAAAAGCTATAAATATCTTCAAGGAGACAGAGACAACAGAGGATGAGATGATTGGCTGGCATCACCCACTCAATGGACATGAGTTTTAGTAAATTCTGGGAGTTGGGGATGGACAGGGAAGCCTGGCATGCTCAAGTCCATGGAGTCACAGAGTTGGACATGACTGAGTGACTTAACTGTGAACTTTCTTAGCAGACTGATCACTAAGAATGAAGAACAAGAAATTAAGTGACCAGTATATCAAGCATAACTATTAAGTCAATGAAGTAAATTTTGGAACATAGACTATATAAAAAGTCTATATGAAAGAGTGCTCACTTTATAATTTTCTCTTGTAATACTGAAAAGTATACTGGTAATATTATTTAAGAAAAAGTGTTTTGAATTTCTTTCTCTTTCATTATAGCCCTTATTTTCACATGACTTAGAAATATACAGGATTCCTAAGTCAAGAAGCTCCTCATCACACAACAGTAATTGCTCTTCATCAATACTCAGTTTTAATGGTTTGCAATATCTACTCAGGGTGCTTTCAGTATGTACCCATTCATTCATGACTCATTCAATGAGTTCAAGCATATGAATATAAAACCCACTGGAATGAAGCCATAGTAAAAACTCAATATTTTTGCTATGTAATAATTTTCTCCAGAAATGGGAACAGGCAAATATAAAATGGGCTTTATGTTACAAGCCTAGGAGGAGGTGTACATTGGTGAGGAGAGAAGAGAATTAAAACATGCACTCAGAGTAATGATCACAGCATGCTAACATGACACATGATATAACACAGGGAGTAAAAAAAATTAAATTCCTTCATAATACTACAGTGCACATGATTAACAACTTTGTTTGTAAGTGTTCTCCTAAACCAAGTTAAGTAATTAAAATCTAGAATAATTTCAGAAGATTTCAATGGCAAGCTTTGGCAGAGTCCCAAGAGTGCTTTACATTACACTGAGTGGTAAAGGACTTCATAGAAAACTCTGATATTCTCAAGGTTTGAACTGAGGAATTTTAATATTTAGAATTTTAAAAACAAAAAGAATGTGTACATCGGCATTCTAAGGTAAATAACATCTTCTAAAACTTAAATATTAATTCTATTAGCATTGGATATTGCATCTCTTAGCATAATCAGCATTTGGATTCATTTTTACAATATGATATATGAGGTCACTTATTCATTATAAAAGCAGTTGGAGTATAGCTACTATGGCAAGATTTTTTATCTGAAGGGGTGAATATAAAAACTCATTAAGTATGTTTTATGCTCTCAGCTCACAGTCCATTCTATTTGTTTAAAATTTTGTAATCAACAGAGTTGCTTATTCATATTTCAGCAAATAGCAGGATAGAACTTCTAACTCTAGCAGTTGGGCACAGACATGTGCCTTGCTCACATTTATGACATGTAAGTTGAAGCGTCTTGTGTTATGTCTATGTGATGACTGTTCCTTTACTCTTCACATGGTAATAGATGAAGTTCCAAATGCGGATACTTCATCAACCTGGGTCCCTGATTAAAAACAATGTCAAGCTGCGCCTCTGCCCTGCAAGATGGCTATGAAATCTAAGCAAGAAATAAATTAATATTTGCTGCTTTAAGATCTGGGTTTTGTTGTTGTTATGGCATAATCGATATTATTTTTTTCTTTTTTAATCCTAGTTATTTGCATCTCACAGATCTTCTTTTCTCTTCTAGGTAGTCCTATCCATAAGCTTTTCTGTATTCTGGATTCCTAGCTACCAAGCAGCATATCCAGAATTATGTCCATACTTACATGAGGTGGAGAAAGAAAAGTAATAGACTATTCCTGATGAAGAGGGACTGGGGTTATATAAACAGTTGCTCACCTGGGGACAGTTTGCAGCTACAGGGGAGACTGAACATGGAAACAAGGCATGAAGTAAATAGATGTCAAAGAGATTCTGAATCAGCAAGTAAATAGAGGACAGAGAAGGGACCGAAAAAGTACTTTGACTGAGGGAGAGATTCAGACCTCCAAGTGGATGAAGAATAAGGAAATAGATTCAGAGGAAATGAGGGGAAGCCGGCTATAAATTTTACACAATAGTATTATTAGTAGTAAATATCAGCTAACATTTATTGAGCATTTACTATATTTTAGGTATTCTGCTAAGTACTTTTCACATTATTTGGCCCTTATAATAAGTTTAACAAGACAGATACTATTATTTCTGCTACTTTAAAAATGAGTAAGCTGAAGATCTGAAAATTTCAAGAATTTTTCTAAAACCAGAGAGCTATTAGAAGTTCAGTTCAGTTCAGCTCAGTGGCTCAGTTGAGTCCAACTCTTTGCAACCCCATGAATAGCAGACAAGCCAGGCCCCTTTGTCCATCACCAACTCACGGAGTTCACTCAGACTCACATCCATCAAGTCAGTGATGCCATCCAGCCATCTCATCCTCGGTCGTCCCCTTCTCCTCCAATCACTCCCAGCATCAGAGCCTTAACCAATGAGTCAACCCTACACATGAGGTGGCCAAAATACTGGCGTTTCAGCTTCGGCATTATTCCCTCCAAAGAAATCCCAGGGCTGATCTCCTTCAGAATGGACTGGTTAAATCTCCTTTCAGTCCAAGGGACTCTCAAGAGTCTTCTCCAACACCACAGTTCAAAACCATCAATTCTCAGGCATGCAGCTTTCTTCACAGTCCAACTCTCACATCCATACATAACCACTGGAAAAACAATAGCCTTGACTAGATGGACCTTTGTTGGCAAAGTAATGTCTGTGCTTTTGAATATGCTATCTAGGTTGGTCATAACTTTCTTCCAAGGAGTAAACGTCTTTAAATTTCATGGCTGCAATCACCATCTGCAGTGATTTTGGAGCCCACCAAAATAAAGTCTGACACTGTTTCCACTGTTTCCACATCTATTTCCCATGAAGTTATGGCACCAGATGCCATGATCTTCGTTTTCTGAATGTTAAGCTTTAAGGCAACATTTTCACTCTCCTCTTTCACTTTCATCAAGAGGCTCTTCTTAGTTCTTCTTCACTTTCTGCGATAAGGGTGGTGTCATCTGCATATCTGAGGTTATTGATATTTCTCATGGCAAACTTGATTTCAGCCTGTGCTTCTTCCAGCCCAGCGTTTCTCATGATGGACTCTGCATATAAGCTGAATAAGCAGGGTGATAATATACAGCCTTGACATACTCGTTTTCCTATTTGGAACCAGTCTGTTGTTCCATGTCCAGTTCTAACTGTTGCTTCCTGACCTGCATATAGGTTTCTCAAACGGCAGGTCAGGTGGTCTGGTATACCCATCACTTTCAGAATTTTCCACAGTTTATTGTAATCCACACAGTCAAAGGCTTTGGCACAGTCAATAAAGCAGAAAGAAATGTTTTTCTGGAAAGCTGTTGTTTTTTCTAATGATTCAGCAGATGTTGGCAACTTGATCTCTGGTTCTTCTGCCTTATCTAAAACCAGCTTGAATATCTGGAAGTTCATGGTTCACATATTGCTGAAGCCTGACTTGGAGAATTTTGAGCATTACTTTACTAGCACGTGAGATGAGAGCAATTGTGCGGTAGTTTGAGCATTCTTTGGCATTGCCTTTCTTTGGAATTGGAATGAAAACTGACCTTTTCCAGTCCTGTGGCCACTGCTGAGTTTTCCAAATTTGCTGGCATATTGAGTGCAGCACTTTCACAGCATCATCTTCCAGGATTTGAAACAGCTCAACGGGAATTCCATCACCTCCACTAGCTTTGTTCTTAGTGATGCTTTCTAAGGCCCACTTGACTTCACATTCCAAGATGTCTGGCTCTAGATTAGTGATCACATCCTCATGATTATCTGGGTCGTGAAGATCTTTTCTGTACAGTTCTTCTGTGTATTCTTGCCACCTCTTCTTAATATCTTCTGCTTCTGTTAGGTCCATACCATTTCTATCCTTTATCGAGCCCATCTTTGCATGAAATGTTCCCTTGGTATCTCCAATTCTCTTGAAGAGATCTCTAGTCTTTCCCATTCTGTTGTTTTCCTCTATCTCTTTGCATTGATTGCTGAAGAAGGCTTTCTTATCTCTTCTTGCTATTCTTTGGAACTCTGCATTCAGATGCTTATATCTTTTCTTTTCTCCTTTGCTTTTCGCCTCTCTTCTTTTCAGTGCTATTTGTAAGGCTTCTCCAGACAGCCATTTTGCTTTTTTGCATTTCTTTTCCATGGGGATGGTCTTGATCCCTGTCTCCTGTACAATGTCACGAACCTCATTCCATAGTTCATCAGGAACTCTATCTATCAGATCTAGGCCCTTAAATCTATTTCTCACTTCCACTGTATAATCATAAGGGATTTGATTTAGGTCATACCTGAATGGTCTAGCGGTTTTCCCTACTTTCTTCAATTTAAGTCTGAATTTGGAAATAAGGAGTTCATGATCTGAGCCACAGTCAGCTCCTGGTCTTGTTTTTGTTGACTGTATAGAGCTTCTCCATCTTTGGCTGCAAAGAATATAATCAATCTGATTTCGGTGTTGACCATCTGGTGATGTCCATGTGTAGAGTCTTCTCTTGTGTTGTTGGAAGAGGGTGTTTGCTATGACCAGTGCATTTTCTTGGCAAAACTCTATTAGTCTTTGCCCTGCTTCATTCCGCATTCCAAGGCCAAATTTGCCTGTTACTCCAGGTGTTTCTTGACTTCCTACTTTAGCATTCCAGTCCCCTATAATGAAAAGGACATCTTTTTTGGGTGTTAGTTCTAAAAGGTCTTGTAGGTCTTCATAGAACCATTCAACTTCAGCTTCTTCAGCGATACTGTTTGGGGCATAGACTTGGATTAATGTGATATTGAATGGTTTGCCTTGGCAATGAAGAGATCATTCTGTCATTTTTGAGACTGCATCCAAGTACTGCATTTCGGACTGTTTGTTGACCATGATGGCTACTCCTTTTATTCTAAGGGATTCCTACCCACAGTAGTAGATATAATGGTCATCTGAGTTAAATTCACGCATTCCACTCCATTTTAGTTCGCTGATTCCTAGAATGTCGACATTCACTCTTGCCATCTCCTGTTTGACCACTTCCAATTTGCCTTGATTCATGGACCTGACATTCCAGGTTCCTATGCAATATTGCTCTTTACAGCATCAGACCTTGCTATCACCAGTCACATCCACAACTGGGTATTGTTTTTGCTTTGGCTCTATCCCTTCATTCTTTCTGGAGTTATTTCTCCACTGATCTCCAGTAGCATATTGGGCACCTACTGACCTGGGTTACTGAAAGTTCCTCTTTCAGTATCCTATCATTTTGCCTTTTCATACTCTTCATGGGATTCTTAAGGCAAGAATACTGAAGTGGTTTGCCTTCTCCAGTGGACCACATTGTGTCAGACTTCTCCACCATGCCCACCCATCTTGGGTAGCCCTACAGGTCATGGCTTAGTTTCACTGAGTTAGGCAAGACTGTGGTCCTAGTGTGATTAAATTGACTAGTTTTCTGTGAGTATGGTTTCAGTGTGTCTGCTCTTCGATGCCCTCTTTCAACACCTACTGCGTTACTTGGGTTTCTCTTACCTTGGACGTGGGGTATCTCTTCACGCCTGCTCCAGCAAATCACAGCCACTGCTCCTTACTTTGGATGAAGGATATCTCCTCACCACCGCCCCTCCCGACCTTGAATGTGGAATAGCTCCTCTAGGCCCTCTGGTGCCCGTGCCGCCACCACTCCTTGGACCTGGGGTTGTTCCTCCTGGCCACTGCCCCTGGCCTCCCACGTGGGGAGCTTCTCCTGGCCACCACCCCTCGCCTCTGGTGGGTGTAGCACCTCTTGGCTGCTCCTGCATTGTCGCAGCCTGGCACTTTTGGCCATTGCCCCAACTTCGGTCGCGGGGTAGGTCCTCCCAGCTGCCGCTCTGACCTCAGACGCGGGGTAGCTCCTCTTGGCCATGGCCCCTGACCTCGGACTCAAATCCTTTCAGCCTCTGTCTAGTCAGTACTCCTACATAACTGCAGACTGCAAGAAGATCTAACCAGTCAATCTTAAAGGAAATCAGTCCTGAATATTCATTGGAAGGACTGATGCTGAAGCTAAAACTCNCCTGACCTCGGACTCAAATCCTTTCAGCCTCTGTCTAGTCAGTACTCCTACATAACTGCAGACTGCAAGAAGATCTAACCAGTCAATCTTAAAGGAAATCAGTCCTGAATATTCATTGGAAGGACTGATGCTGAAGCTAAAACTCCAATACTTTAGCCACCTGATGCAAAGAGCCAACTTATTGGAAAATACCCTGATGCTAGGAAAGATTGAAGGCAGGAGGAGAAGGGGATGACAGAGGACAAGATGGTTGATAGCATCACTGACTGAATGTACATGAATTTGAGTGAGTTCTGGGAGATGCTGAAGGACAGGGAAGCCTGGTATGCTGCAGTCCATTGGGTCACAAAAAGTTGGACATGACTGAGGAATTGTGCAACAATTCTACTGGTACTTGTATAAAATGAAGCATTCAAAGATGCAGAATTTTTCATTAGGAATTTTTGACTCATACCTACTCAACCTGAACATCCAAATCTTGATTCTGATAAAGTCAGAGAGAATCATATTGCGGGGGCTTTTATAAGAAAAGGGAAAAAATTGTTTAAAATGCTGAACTTAATCTTTGAAGGAGAAGTATGCACATTTTACCTCTTTATTCATGAATAATAAATTTTTGTTTAGAATTTCTGGTATTTGTTCCTACTTTTTTTGCCATCAGGCCATTTATTTATTTTTTTTCTTAGCTAGTTTAGTAGAAGTAATAGTTTGAATGCTTGCCTAGCCATTTCTGAAAGCCTGTTTTGCATCAGATATTTATTACAAAGCCTTAAACTTTAAACGGAGAAGGCAATGGCAACCCACTCCAGTACTCTTGCCTGAAAAATCCCATGGAGGGAGGAGCTTGGTAGACTGCAGTCCATGGGGTCGCAAAGAGTTGGACATGACTGAGCAACTTCATTTTCACTTTTCATTTTCATGCATTGGAGAAGGAAATGGCAACCTACTCCAGTCTTCTTGCCTGGAGAATCCCAGGGACGGTGGAGCCTGGTGAACTGCTGTCTATGGGGTAGCATAGAGTTGGACATGACTGAAGCGACCTAGCAGCAGCAGCAAACTTTAAAAAATTATTTGTTTTTAATATTGATTATTTTAAAAATTGATTTCTCTGGAGCATACTACTTCTCAAATACCCTCCCATCTCCCAGCAGCACACTGGATATCTAGTCACTAAATGCTTTCAGTATGTGGACTATCCATGCTTTGTAAAATATTTTCTGCAGCTACATAAAATTCCCTTTTTAGTTTATTTTTTGACTATGAAATTCAGCAGTAGAAAAATTTGTTAGTTTGATATAAAGGAAAGAATTGTTGCATTGACACGAAAAGCTATTGATTCTATGTTAATCCTATATTTCACTGATAATCTGTGTTCTATCCTATGATTTAACAGCTGAAAGTTTTGCTTTGTAATTATGTCAGGCCAATTATGTTTGGGACACATATATGGCCTATAGCCAGGACAGCAAATAGGATTCTTTAAGTGAGCTACTATTAGATATTTGAGGGTGACTCAAACTACCAGGTTCATGAGAAACTTAGTGGAAAAATGTATTATTATGTTTACTGTGGTTGTAGGCAGATGAGGAAAGAAAACCTGAATATACTATTATTTCTCAGATTTTCCAAATATGAGAATATTAACTTAAAAAATTCCATTTGTCTTAATTTTTGTTGTATATCTCACCTTTATATTAACAGAGCTTCGAAGTTATATATTATATATGCTTATTTTGAAACATAGTTTGAAATTCAAGTTTCACAATAAAAACAAGCAAAAGTTAAAACAAAGAAATCTGTACACATCTAGGAAAAATCGAAATAAATGAAATGTTGGCTCATGTGTCTGCATCAGTCTCTTGTCATGTGTATTGCATGAATGTCAAAGACAGAGAGTGTCAAAGACAATTATCACATTAATGAAGGAGGCTGATTCCTGTCTCATTTGTCAACCACGGCAGAGTATGACACACAAAATCCTCTGGTATCTCCAAGTTCAAAAAAAGAAAAAAAATACTTCATTTGATGGGCACAGAAAAATCCTCACCACCAAGAGTGGCTGGGAATGGGGTGGCTATCTGCCTTCTCCAACTGTTGACTTACCTCCTGATCTCCACTAAATCATCTTAACTCCCTTTTGAGGAGTAATCTTTTCATTTTTTCCTAAACATTCTCATTAGTAATGATGTTGTGAAATTGCATATATTATGTCTTACAGGTTTTTCAATATGTGATAGGCAGTATGTTAGTGTTAGTTGCTCAGTCGTGTCCAATTCTTTGTAGCCCCATGGACTCTAGCTCGCCCAGCTTTTCTGTCAATGGAATTCTCCAGGCAAAAATACTGAAGTGGGTAGCCATTTCCTTCTCCAGGGGATCTTCCCAACCCAGGGATCAAACCTGGCTCTCCCACATTGTCGACAGATTTTTTACTATCTGAACCATCTGAGCCACCAGGGAAAGGAAATTTAAGTCTATGCAAAGGCAATACAGTCTGTTGTAGGCTCTTAGATGGACATAATTAATGAAATTAACATTAAATATGTTCAAAAAACATTATATTTGTTATGCATGTCTTTTAATTATTGTTTTTTTGGAATAAAAGCAAATCAATGCTGACTAATTATTTTATTTAATGAATGCTATTTTCAATGAACTCATCAATGAGTACCTGGATATTTCAAATAATAAGTATACAATGATCTTAGTGAGAAGCAAACAACTGTTTAGTAATGGAAATATCACAAAAGAATATTTTATTAGGTCTATAATTTTTGAAATAAATTTTGAAAATAATTTTTCAACAAAGCACGGTGACTATACACTTTTCTGGGAGATCATTTACTTTGAAAGTATTTCATTTAATGTATGTTTCATATACATTTAGCCATCAGTATGATCAAAATGGGGTTTGAATATTATTTATATGGCTTAGAGTTGTCCCTTAATATTTCTGAGTTTCAGTTTTTAAGTTAGTCACTATGTATTTTACAAGGTTGCTGTGAGACTCAAAAGAATGCCTGAATATAAACTAATGTGATGTATATTGCTTGGTGGTTTAAGCATTCATGTGGCCCTGCATTCAGGTAAGTCCAGGTTTGAGGTGGGGCTTCCTGACTTATTAACTGTACACCATGAGCATGTACTTTAAGTTTTGAAACTTTAGTTTCTTTACTTGTAAAGTGAGGAAGTGATAGTACTTACCCTACTAGATGCAGTAGGATATTTTGAGATAATGCATGCAAAATACTTAGCACAATGCTACATGCATGGTCTCTCAATCAATGCTGGCTATTAATACTTTTGTTGTAGAAATCAAAATATGAAAAGTGCTATACTATTTTTAATTAATCTTTTAATTCTTTCATCCTTTGGCAGCCTTGGGAATGATAGGCCTGATTCCAAGATGTCTTTCTTGAAAAAAAAAATGCTTTTATTTTTTAAGAAATATGAAAGTAATATGTCGATGAGAGATCACTTGAAAAGTATAGGTAGATAGAAAAAGTCAGACTTAAAATTATCCACAGTCCCATTACAATCACCAATAACATTTTGGCATATTTATTTTCAGAGTATTTTCATGCATACATATTTAATATAGTTCTAATAATTAATCATTAATTAATAATTGCTCCACATTAATTCAAATGTTTGATAAACCAACATTTTAATGGCGACAAAATTTTCATATGAAGATTTTCCTTAACTTTTACCTAATTTTTAAACCTTAAGTTTATTTTCAGTTTTCACATTATGAATAGTACAAATATTAATATCATTGTATATGTCAGTTTTATAGTTCTCTGTATCAATGACTCTGCTTCTGTTTAGGTCTATTTCTTCATTTTTTGGATTTCATATATGAGTGAGATCATGCAGTACTTGTCTTTTTCTGTCTGGCTTATATCACTCAGCATAATATAGGTCCATCTATGTTGTCCCAGATTGCGGGGAAAAATATCAATGATGTCAGATATGCAGATGGTGACTGCAGCCATGAAATTAGAAGCCGCTTACTCCTTGGAAGAAAAGTTATGACCAACCTAGATAGTATATTCAAAAGCAGAGACATTATTTTGCCAACTAAGGTCCGTCTAGTCAAGGTTATGTTTTTTCCTGTGGTCATGTATGGATGTGAGAGTTGGACTGTGAAAAAGGCTGAGCGCCGAAGAAATGATGCTTTTGAACTCTGGTGTTGGAGAAGACTCTTGAGAGTCCCTTGGACTGCAAGGAGATCTAACCAGTCCATTCTGAAGGAGATCAGCCTTGGGATTTCTTTGGAAGGAATGATGCTAAAGCTCAAACTCCAATACTTTGGCCACCTCATCCGAAGAGTTGACTCATTGTAAAAGACTTTGATCCTGGGAAGGATTGGGGGCAGGAAGAGAAGGGGACGACCGAGGATGAGATGGCTGGATGGCATCACGGACTCAATGGACGTGAATCTGAGTGAACTCTGGGAGTTGGTGATGGACAGGGAGGCCTGGTGTGCTGTGATTCATGGGGTCGTAAAGAGTCGGACACAACTGAGCGACTGAACTGAACTGAACTGATGTTTTCCCAAGATGTCTTTCTTACAATCATTTCTGCACACTGATCTTTCAGAGCTCTACTTTCTTTTTGTCAAGTTGTTTTGTTTTCCAGGATTTTTGGTGACCTCCCTGTACTCTCATCTCCCTATGCCTAACATATTATGTCTAAGCTGTTGGAGGCACAGTTATACATTGTTTCAGTGGCCTTGGAACCATTCTGTGTTCAAATAATAACTACATCAAGAATTAGCAAAGGAAAAATAATGTTAATGTTAATAATCCTTTATACTTTGAATAAGATATTAAGGCTCTTAACATGGTATTTGGTACATAGTCGGTATTTGGTAAGTAGTAATTATTTGGTAAAAGCTAGCTAATTTTTTTATTTTTTAAATTTAAATTTATTCATTTTAATTGGAGGCTAACTACTTTACAATATTTTATTCTTATTGATAATCAGCTCTATTTTTAGAAAGTTTCTCCTTAAATGTTGGTTGCAGGTTGCCTGTCACTCACACCTACTCTTTGATTTTCAAATTTTCCTATGGAATATCATTGAATTTTAAATGCTTTTTTTAGGTTGGACAATTCTTCAAAAAGGGTTTCCTAATAAAAATTTTCAAGCTTCATTATATATTTTGCTCTATGAACAAAATACTATTTATATTAATTAAAATAGTTTCCTCTCCAATGATCTATGATATTTTCAAAAGATAAACATTTATCTTCCCATTAAAAAATAGAGATACTGATCAGCAACAATCTGAAGAGAAATACTGATGGAAAACTATAGGAGACTTTGTGAACTCTGCTCTGTTCTTGTTATTTAGTCACTAAGTCATATCTGACTTTTCGTGACTCAGTGGACTCCATGAACTATAGCCCACCAGGCTCTTTTATCCATGGAATTTCTCAGGCAAGAATATTGAAGTGTGTTGCCTTTTTCTTCTCCAGGGGATCTTCCCAATATAGGGATCAAACCCATGTCTTCTTTATTGGCAAATGGATTCTCTGCTGCTGAGCCAACAGGGAAGCTGTGAATTCTGCTTAAAGGAGGAATACTGTTCCTATATGTGTTACTTCTTCATTTTAACATCTTTCAAAAACAGTTATATTTAGAACTCTTACAGGAAAAGTGTAGGAAATTTAAAAAAATAAGTTGTAAGCAGCTTGCAACAACTGCATATATTCTCTGGATCAGGGATCCCCAATCTCTGGGATCTAATGCTCAATAATCTGAGGTGAAGCTGACATAATAATAATAGAAATAAAGTATATAATAAATGTAATGTGCTTGAATAATCCCGAAACAATTCCCCATCCACTCCTGGTCCATGGAAAAATCATCTTCTATGAAACTGGTTCCTGGTGCTAATAAGATTTGAGACTGCTACCCTAGATCATAGGGTCCTCAGATGGAAATAATTGATCTGTTTTTGAATAATTTTTCAATTTCTGCAAATTTCTAAACTACAATTGACTATCGTCTGCTGAAAACAACAATTAAAATGAAGAGGAAACAGAGGGATGTAAGTTTATTCATAAAAATTTACTTTCTGTGTGCTTAATTACTATTTCATATAGTTCCCTTCTTGGAGAAGGAAATGGCAATCCACTCCAGTATTCTTGCCTAGGAAATCCTGTGGACAGAGTCTGAGCCTGGTGGGCTACAGTTCATGGAATTGCAAAGAGTCAGACATGACTTAGCAACTGAGCACATGTTCTCTTAGAGAACAGCTGCTGCTGCTAAGTCACTTCAGTCGTGTTCGACTCTGTGAGACCCCATAGACGGCAGCCCACCAGGCTCCCCCATCCCTGGGATTCTCCAGGCAAGAACAATGGAGTGGGTTTCCATTTCCTTCTCCAATGCATGAAAGTGAAAAGTGAAAGTGAAGTTTCTCAGTCGTGTCCAACTCTTAGCGACCCCATGGACTGCAGCCTACCAGGCTCCTCTATCCATGGGATTTTCCAGGCAAGAGTACAGCAGGAATATTCTTATAATACTCAGTCTCCTGGAGGTTCATTGTGTGTTTTCTTTGCATTTCATTTCAAAACATCAAGAGTAGAGTAAGGCAAGTGAAGTACCTAAGATGCAAAATTTAAGGAGAAATGGCCCTCTTCTGGTCTTATGGAGTTATAATTGATTTAGTGTGTATGGTCATTGGTGAAATCTATCTAGTGGACCTATCGCTCTCTCCTCTGGGGGCAGTTAATTTACCAAATATAAATCTGTATTTCCTTCAAGCTTTGGTTAAATTTATGTTACCAAATGTAAGAACTAACAGAGTTGCCCTGAAAATGCCACCCCCCGACCCCTCAATTTTGTATATCTATCAGGAAAGATATGTAGTAGTTAATGTACATTAACAGTCAGTCTTCAAAATTATATGTGTATTTTAACTCATTTAATTTTCACAACAACCCTAGGAGTTAAGCACAATTATCTTCTCCTTTTCTAGATGAGGTGCATGGGGTAAGTTATTTCCCAAAGTTACGTGGTTCATAAAAAGCAAAGTTAGAATGTAAATGTATGCAGGCTCATTCTGGCATCCATTCTCTATTGCCTCTTAAAATACAGTTTTAGACAATCTGTTGGGGTTTTACACTAGGCATTAAGTTGATCTCAGTGTTTTTAGCTATGTGTTTATTTTATAAATTGAGTTTTGTGAATATTGCTGTTACTTTGCTATTTCTCCTCCTCCCACTCTTTTCCTTTTGAGTGTTTATTTCACTTTTGCTTGGATCTCATCTAAAGACTTTTTTAACTGTGTTAAAGTGAATACCATTTTAGGAGTTCAAATTTTCTCCAGGAATATTTTTTCTAAGTTTTTTATTACTTGAAACTTCAAAAGTGGTCCAAAGGAAGCACTTCCTAGAAATCACTTGTACATAAAAAGCCAGACAGGGTAGTTTAAATAGAGTTTTTGTAAAGACTTGCACTATGAAAATTTTAGGTACATCTGGACCAGGGAAGTATACCAAGCCATTTCCTTTTTGGACATTTTCCTTTGATTCCATTTATTTGGGAACTACAACAAAAATAGTCTTAGGATTAGTTCAGAATCTTTCCAAATTTTATTAAAAGCAGGGGAAAAGTATTAGTAGCATATTATAATAGCTCATAAAATGTGCTCCCATATGATTATTCATTAATTTAGCCAACACTTATTTATATAAACAAGTAAGAGTTTGAAGTTTGGCTCATCACTCAGTATCTGTGTGATCTTGGACAAGTCGCTTAATTATTTGTTTCTATAAAACAAAAATACAAATAGTACCTCTTTTCAAAAAGCATACCTGGGTCATTTAATGAGGAAATGCATACAGTGCACATGGCAGGAGACTCAGTATATAGTAAGTTCCTAAAACTGGTCCTCTCACCTCTTAAATCTGTTGTAATCCACTCAGATTTTACTGCCATATAAATAATATTATGTCACAGAGTCCATCCATAATTATAGCAGTTATCTATTGCTACATAACTAATAGTTCCCAAATTTGCAGCTTTAACCGCAACAAAAATTTATAATTCACACATCTTCTGAAAGGCAGGAATCTGTGAGGATTCTTGTTCTATTCAGAGTCATTCATGTGGTTGCAGTCAAGCTGTTGTGTTGGGCTATATCTAAAGATTTGACTGTGACTGGAAGTTCTCATTCTAAGCTTACTAGTGTAATTAACAGCAGGAAGCATCCATCCTTCATCATTTTTATAGAGCTACTCCGGACATGGCTTCCCCAAGAATGAATGATAAGGAAGAGAGACAAAGAAAGAGACAAAGAGTGAATAAGATGGAAGCCACAGTATGTTTTATAACAATCCAAAGTGGTGTACATCTATCTGACTTATTATTTTGGTCACTCAGACAATCTTATTCTTTTGGTCACTGGTACATTTATTCTTTTGGTCACTCAGACAAACTTATTCTTTTGGTCATTGTTACAATATGGAAGGGTACTACAAGTGTGTATACCAGTAATTGTAATCACGCTGGGCTATTCTCAGAGATTGGTTACTATAGTCAGTTTCCCTATTAACAAAAATTGCAAGACAGCAAAAGAGACACAGATGTGTAGAGTGGCCTTTTGGACTCTGAGGGAGAGGGAGAGGGAGAGGGAGAGGGTGGGATGATTTGGGAGAATAGCATTGAAATATGTATACTATCATGTAAGAATGAATCGCCAGTCTATGTTCGAAGCAGGATGTGGGATGCTGGATGCTTGGAGCTGGTGTATGGGGATGATCCGGAGGGATGATGTGGGGTGGGAAGGGGGTTCATGTTTGGGAGTTCGTGTACACTCGTGGCAGATTCATGTCAATGTATGCCAAAACCAATAGAGTACTGTAAAGTAAAATAAAGTAAAATGGAAGCTCTAAAAAAAAAAAATTAAAAAAATTTAAAGGCTCCCTTGATCTTCTGAGTTGCTGAAATTTTTATTCTTGTTTTCCATCACTTAGACAAAGCTCTTGATATCACTTCACCTGTCTTCTTACATGTCTACCTGTATTACATGACTCTCTTCTACAGAGTGCATGTTTGTTCTTAAGCAAACCATCCATACCACCAGCTTCATGATTTTGCTTACTACATGTTTTTCTGTTAAATTTCACTATACTCTATTTCCTAGAAATTTAAATTCTTTCTACTATTCAAAGTCCATTCTAAACCTCTCCATGAAAATTTTATTATTTTTACAATAGATGGTTTCTTTCTTTTAGAATTCTGAATGCTCTACCTGTAAACTTGTATAGCAAGTTTATAATGGCTAGTATTCTGATATTTATATTCTACTCTAATCCTCATAAATTGAACTGATATCATGAGACCCACTCATCTGTTTGAATCCTCTTCAGTCCCTGGCACAGAGGATAGTAGATATAATGTACACATCAAATATTTGTTCTAGTTAAAGAATCACTTAATGCATGCTGGTGTGTAAAAAGTAATAAAAGAAGGGCAGTGGCATGACTCAGAGAAGGCAATGGCACCCCATTCCAGTACTCTTGTCTGGAAAATACCATGGATGGAGGAGCCTGGTGGGCTGCAGTCCGTTGGGTTGCACAGAGTCAGACACGACTGAAGCGACTTAGCAGCAGCAGCAGCAGCAGTGGCATGATTTTAAGTGTGATTGAATTTTTCTAACTGTTGTTAATTCCCTTTACTTTTGCCAACAGATGGACAGGTAGCAGACTCATTAGGTTAATTTTGAAGATGTAGATTTGGTTATAATTTCAAATGGACATCAGCACTTTTTATTGTGAATAGTTATGTTAAAATGTCATTTAATGGAATGCACGTATGCAGAGAAATGTTCATTGAATGCAGTGAAGAGAAGATAATGGCATTATCTTCTTTTTAATCTACTAGCATATTTTCTAAGTGTAGCTGTTGATAGGAAACTTAATATACTGAAAAAGGTTCCCTGTTTTGGATTGTCCTATAGAAGGAGACTCAAGCTCAAGTAAAATATTATTTAAATTTTAGATCCATAGTCTTATTAGTTTTCTTTTTTGCTTGTTTTTTCAAAAAAGGAAAATATAAAAGCAAAAGTAGGTACAAGTTTTGAGAATTGCTGAATTTTAATAAATGCATAATGTTGTAAGCATGCCAGAGTAAGGTGCTCAGATATTGCATTTTCATTTTCCACTTTCTGATTTTAGTGCATTTATAATTGAGTAAACATATAATAGGGGCTTCTACATGACTTTATTTTTTTGGGCTCCAAAATCACTGCAGATGGTGATTGCAGCCATGAAATTAAAAGATGCTTGCTCCTTGGAAGAAAAGTTATGACCAACCTAGATAGCATATTCAAAAGCAGAGACATTACTTTGTTGACTAAGGTCCGTCTAGTCAAGGCTATGGTTTTTCCTGTGGTCATGTATGGATGTGAGAGTTGGACTGTGAAGAAGGCTGCTGCTACTGCTACTACTAAGTCACTTCAGTCGTGTCTGACTCTGTGTGACCCCACAGATGGCAGCCCACCAGGCTCCCCCATCCCTGGGATTCTCCAGGCAAGAATACTGGAGTGGGTTGCCATTTCCTTCTCCAATGCATGAAAGAGAAAAGTGAAAGTGAAGTCGCTCAGTCTGTCCGACTGTTANCTGCTGCTGCTAAGTCACTTCAGTCGTGTCCGACTCTGTGTGACCCCATAGATGGCAGCCCACCAGGCTCCCCCATCCCTGGGATTCTCCAGGCAAGAATACTGGAGTGGGTTGCCATTTCCTTCTCCAATGCATGAAAGAGAAAAGTGAAAGTGAAGTCGCTCAGTCTGTCCGACTGTTAGCGACCCCATGGACTGCAGCCCACCAGGCTCCTCTGTCCATTGGATTTTCCAGGCAAGAGTACTGGGGTGGGGTGCCGCTGAGTGCCGAAGAATTGACTCTTTTGAACTGTGGTGTTGGAGAAGACTCTTGAGAGTCCCTTGGACTGCAAGGAGATCCAACCAATCCATTCTGAAGGAGATCAGCCCTGGGATTACTTTGAAAGGAATGATGCTGAAGCTGAAACTCCAGTACTTTGGCCACCTCATGAGAAGAGTTGACTCATTGGAAAAGACTCTGATGCTGGGAGGGATTGGGGGCAGGAGGAAAAGGGGACGACAGAGGATGAGATGGCTGGATGCCATCACTGACTCAATGGACGTGTCTGAGCGAACTCCAGGAGTTGGTGATGGACAGGGAGGCCTGGCGTGCTGAGATTCATAAGGCTGCAAAGAGTCAGACATGACTGAGTGACGGAACTGAACTGAACATGGCTCAGAGGTAAAGAATCTGCCTGCAATGTAAGAGCCATGGGAAACACGGGTTTGATACCTGGGTGGGGAAGATCCCTTGGAGGCGGGCATGGCAACCCACTCCAGTATTGTCTGAAGAACCCCATGGACAGAAGAGCCTGGGGGGGCTATAGTTCATTGGCTCTCAAAACATTGGACATGACTGAAGTGATTTAGCATGCATTAAAGCATAGAATAGACTATGAAATGTCATTTTATACTTATCTCTAGAGGAAAACAATCGTAATAGACAGCATTAGGCAAATAGCTTATTTCACTTACGCCCTTAAGCTTACAGAATTTGGTGTCCAGTTTCAGGGAAATTTTAATAAACCTATTATTAATCGAGAGATATAGCTTAGATATTACAAAATATAATGTAGTATATGTTTGTTACTAATGTATCACTAAATCACTAAACTGAAAAGGAGAAAATAATTTTCATATCTAGTGGATCTTATTTATTTCTTTAGATGTTTACAAGACAGTGTGCACACTGCATTATATCATGAATTCCAAAATCTAGGCTCTTCTTATTCTACCCAATGCAGAGACTTGGCAATTTTTCCAAGAATGTTCTATATATGACTGTTTTCTTCCTATGATTTCTGAGTCATACTGAAATGGATGCTTCAAGTGATCCTTTAGTGGCATTCATCCTCAGTGAATGCTAAAGTCTGTCTTTATCTGTTCTCTAGTAATAGGAGCTTCTTCTCTAAGCTAGACATTTTGCATGTATTGTCTCATTTCATTGTATTACCATAATACCTGCAAGGACAAGTATAATTACATACACATATAAGATAACAAAATTGAGTATTATATCAGGTTATCAAAATTAAAAACAATACCCCATGTGGACAAAGGAATCAACATGATAAATACTAGTGAAGAAGTGAAGAAAAGCAGCTTTTTCCTTAACTATATTTGACATAAATTAGTTGGGGAAGTTTTTTTTTTCATTAAAATTGAAACTTTTCTTGGAAACTAAAAAAAAATTAGACAATAGTATTCAGGGATTATAAATGGTTGGATTTTATTAATTTACTATTGTAAACAACAAACATTAAAACACCTTTTTTATTGTCATATTATAGACAATGAAAGTGATTTAGAGCAATCAAGCATTCTAGCCCAGGGCATGTAACTAACATTTGGCAGACAAAATTAAGTTCAATGTTCATGTGACCTTCAGCTTTGTTCTCTTTATTAACTAAATCTACTTCATTCTTCTCATCATGATAATGTATTTTCTTTAACACAATGCTTTCAATTTTTAAAAAATATTCCCAGCAGCCTTATAATGAAAACTTTAATTTTAACTATAACTTTAGTAACATTGAAATATACAAATAAGAAAATAAAAATTACTTATACATTTTCTGTTATTTAAATAAACATGGACTTTCAGATGTATAAACATTTTTATTTATATAAAATTGAATTTATTTTAATGAACAGAATTTTAATCCTACCTTTTTCCTCATTAATTTTATTGTCATTTATTGTCATTGATCATTTCCCTGTGACATGCTTTGATTTTAGCCAATATTAAAAAAAACACACACAAAAAAACCATTATCTGAAGAGGTTAGAGAGAACTAGCATGCATACCTTAGAATAAGGAACTAAAGCATATTGTTTGATAAATAACTAAACTCATACAGCTCACGATGGCAGAACCTCAGGTGGAACCCAGATCTCTTAAATGTTAATGTTAATTTATTTCCAGTAGGCTACTCAGCTTTAATGTAATTCTTTATCAGCTATATTTAGCCTAAACTCCCACCTCTGAATTTAGTCCTGTTTGATTTAAATATATTCTATTAAAAATGTAACTGGAGAAGGAAATCAAGATGGCGGAATAAGAAGACCTCAATAAAGGAATCAATTCATAAATAATATACAATCAGTTCAGGTCAGTCGCTCAAACATGTCCGACTCTTTGCAACCCCATGAATCACAGCACGCCAGGCCTCCCTGTCCATCACCAACTCCCGGAGTTCACTCAGACTCACGTTCATCAAGTCCCTGATGCCATCCAGCCATCTCATCCTCAGTCGTCCCCTTCTCCTCCTGCCCCCAATCCTTCCCAGCATCAGAGTCTTTTCCAGTGAGTCAACTCTTCTCATGAGGTGGCCAGAGTACTGGAGTTTCAGCTTCAGAAACATTCCTTCCAAAGAAATCCCAGGGCTGATCTCCTTCAGAATGGACTGGGTGGATCTCCTTGCAGTCTAAGGGACTCTCAAGAGTCTTCTCCAACACCACAGTTGAAAAGCATCAATTCTTCGGTGCTCAGCCTTCTTCACAGCCCAACTCTCACATCCATACATGACCACAGGAAAA
>SJYX01004570.1:356521-389831 GCA_006410675.1 Oreotragus oreotragus | reverse complement strand
TTCTAAAACCAGCTTGAACATCAGGGAGTTCACAGTTCACATATTGCTGAAGCCTGGCTTGGAGAATTTTGAGCATTACTTTACTAGCATGTGAGATGAGTGCAATTGTGTGGTAGTTTGAGCATTCTTTGGCATTGCCTTTCTTTGGAATTGGAATGAAAACTGACCTTTTCCAGTCCTGTGGCCACTGCTGAGTTTTCCAAATTTGCTGGCATATTGAGTGCAGCACTTTCACAGCATCATCTTTCAGGATTTGAAACAGCTCAACTGGAATTCCATCATCTCCACTAGCTTTGTTCTTAGTGATGCTTTCTAAGGCCCACTTGACTTCACATTCCAAGATGTCTGGCAAGTTAAACGATTTTTTTTTAATTTAAACATAAGTATAAACAACAATTTTTTAATCTGGGGTGGTCAAAAAATGTTCTGTTAAAGGTATGGGATTTAACCTGAGTCTTAACAGATAAATAGAAAGCTTTTTGATCAATAAGCATTTATTAAATAAGCACCTATTATGTGCAAAGCACTAAGCTGAGCATTAAGAATATAAAATATGTTTGATCTGCACCCTTAAAATGGTAACAGACACCTGAACTGATAATGACATTTATAATTTGTACTGTGATGAACACTATATTTGAGGTATCAACTACAAAGGGAACATAGAGAGAGAGGCTGTTCCAGTAATCACATTCTTCCAAGTTCTGCAGAAAATGGTTGGCTATTCCAAACAGCAACTAGGCATAATTCCACAACAGGATTCAAAAATGTGCAGAAGTATTTTTTTTTTCAGAAGTATTTTAAAAATTGATTCTAAAATATGTTCACCAAGTCAAAAAAGCTCTGTTGGCTTCATCCTTTACCAGTCTTTCATTTTCTTCTTCATCTACTTGCCTCCATTCCAGGACAATCCTCAGCACTTTCCTGGTTGCAAATTATTTCATTAGACTTCAGCAACCCATTTTAAAAAAGACAAATGTAAATATTTTCAAAGTGTTCCTTCTGTATCAACAGCACACACACACTTCAAAATAGTTGTGGGAATTCACTCTAATATCCTATAGGTCCGGAACTTGACATTCATACCAATGACTTTCTTGGAAAGGAGTTTCCAGGGCCATTATCAGCATTCTCACATTCAAACACTCCTGAGGCTTGTTCACTATGTATCATCTTGCTTAGTATCAAGATCACAATCTCATGCCACCTAGAAACATACTAACCTAAGCATACTCAACCTAGAAATCTTTTCTTATCTGGAAGTCTATTTAAATCATGGTATAAAAAACTAGTTTATTCCTAAAGTCTCTGTAACTGCTGTGTGGAATATAGAAGTGCTGGGGGGAAATTGCGAAAAGATTTACTACATACATGTCACTTATATTTTCATTTAGTTACTATAGATTTTGATCCTGAATGTCATTGCTGTGAAATAGATTTTATTCTATTCATCAGCCTCACAGACTGAAGTGTAAGTCTAAATTGTGACATAAAAGCAAAATAACTGTTGTGATTACAATTTGTACCATATCATGTTGATTGCCCATCCAAATTACATATTTTATATTTAGATGCAAAAAATTATCTGCCAGAGTTAAATGATAATTCCTGAATTATGAATGAAGTTTTTAAAGGTAAAATTAAAATTACTTTTAGTCCTAACCAGACTGAGAACCGTGAATGTAGCCCAAGATAACCTAATTCTGTCACAGGAAGCATGCACCACCCTCTGTAACCTGGCATCATGAGACCATCCCATCTGAGTACTTCTTGTAGTGATGTGGAGGTAACTGACTGAAACTAGGCTTAGAGGTGGTTTCTAAGAACTGTAATTTACTTTGATGGTTGTCATCTATCTTCTTTACTGTGCATTAGTTATCATCATACTTCATCAAACAAAAATAAACTAAAATCAAGGTAAATTCTTAAGTGCTTATGTACTCAGATTTTCTTGACATATTATCAGGAGATAAATCTTGACCTTTATTAATAATACTTACTGTGTCTGTGGGAACATATTTTTATAAACAACTAAACAACTATAATTAAGGGAAAAGATAACATTGGGAGAAAGAATCTGGCTACAAATTGCAATAATACAAACTGCTCTTACAGGGTGTGTTGTCCACATGCAAGTGCTTGAAACTTTGAAAAAGCCAACACAAATATGATGATCTGGGGTGAAGTTATTATTGACTTAATAATAGGCTCTATAGGCTATTATGACTTCTATAGGCTTCCAGGCTCTCTCTCAACTAGAACAGACCACATTTCATCTACTCTATAAATTGTAATTCCAAATAATATGTATTTACAATCAGTGTAATTTTTTAATGTCTTTTGGTAACTATTTAACCCAATTGACTTATTTAAATTTCCTTTTTTTTTTTTAAATTTTATTTTACTTTACTTTACAGTACTCTACTGGTTTTGGCATACATTGACATTCAGAGATATTTGTAATCCAGTTGTATTAATCCTAGCATTAAAAAAAACTTGCTTTCATTCTAATCATGGTGTTAGAGAAAGAAGTCTGAAAATAATAAGGAAAATTCTCATTCTTCTCTCCTCACCATTTTAGACACAGTACATTCCCAGGGAACAATCATTGAAGAAATAATTTTAAAGTGGATTAGATATATAGTGATAACACTTTTCTTCAGAGAGAAAAAGAGAAACTGAAACTCTTTGAAAATAATATTTAACAATTTTTGCTTGAGACATGGACAAGAAGCTAGCTAAAACTTCTTTGAAATGTATAAGTCTTCATTTGCTTTGTCTTCTGAAGCTCAGGTCCAGGAATGTAATTCTTTCATGCAAATTCAAGGAGACTTTTCTCCATCTGATGAAACATAAATCTTTTTTGTTCTGTTCAAGTTGACAGGAGTTCAACTCACCAATATTTAAACAGATTGATGAATTTTGTGGATTATATATTTGGGACAATTAGGGGGCTGAACTGAAGGGATATCTAGAACCTTAAGAGGTTCTCAGAAAAAAGAAAGGATGCCGGGTAGGTAAAACAATAAATGTCAACCACAGAGACTATCACTGAATTAGTTTCAGATACAATAAAGGAAAGGAAGGTGAAATCACTCAGTCATGTCTGACTCTTTGCACCCCATGGACTGTAGCCTACCAGGCNTTGGGACAATTAGGGGGCTGAACTGAAGGGATATCTAGAACCTAAAGAGGTTCTCAGAAAAAAGAAAGGATGCTGGGTAGGTAAAACAATAAATGTCAACCACAGAGACTATCACTGAATTAGTTTCAGATACAATAAAGGAAAGGAAAGTGAAATCACTCAGTCATGTCTTACTCTTTGCACCCCATGGACTGTAGCCTACCAGGCTCCTCATTCCGTGGAATTTTCCAGGCAAGAGTACTGGGATGGGTTGCCATTTCCTTCTCCAGGGGATCTTCCCAACCCAGGGATTGAACCCAGGTCTTCTGCATTGCAAGCAGATGCTTTACCATTTGAGCCATCAGGGAAGTCCTTTTAAGATACAAAGCCATCTCTTGTTTTGCCCACCAATTAAATTAATTCCACAAAAGTTTATTTTTGTTTTGTTTTTTGTTTTTTTGGGTTTTTTTTTGAGCAGTCACTGTGTATTGTCACTGGGATACATAGCAAATGGCTTCAAGGAACTTGTTACTTTGACATCAGATATGCATCCATCAACTCAACAAATAATATTAAGGCACTACCATGATAAGTTTCCTATATAATGTTAAACACACACAAACAGACCTGGGTTCGATCCCTCGGTCGAGAAGATCCCCTGGAGAAGGAAATGGCAACCTACTCCAGTATTCTTGCCTGGAAAATCCCATGAATAGAGGAGCCTGGCAGGCTATAGTCCACGGGGTTGCAAAGAGTCGGACCCAACTGAGCAACTCAAGTAAGTAGAGTAAACATACAGTAGATGTTAATGTTGGAGAAGGCAATGGCACCCCACTCCAGTACTCTTGCCTGGAAAATCCTGTGGACAGAGGAGCCTAGTAGGCTGCAATCCATGGAGTCGCTAAGAGTTGGACACGACTGAGTGACTTCACTTTCACTTTTCACTTTCCTGCATTGAAGAAGGAAATGGCAACCCACTCCAGTGTTCTTGCCTGGAGAATCCCAGGGACAGGGGAGCCTGGTGGGCTGCCGTCTCTGGAGTTGCACAGAGTCGGACACGACTGAAGCGACTTAGCAGCAGCAGCATGTGATTCTGAAGAAAGAGTGCTCTGAGGGTGAAGTGTGTCTGTCAGAGGGAGGGATGCAGGGGTAGGAAAGAGATCTCTGTAAAGAAATGGGACCTGAGCTAGATCTTAGAATATGCATAGGACTTAGATACATAAACACTGGCTTTATAAGAGGGTCAAGAAGGGTGCAAAGTAGGAAACTATCAGATTTATTCAGGCAAGGCAGTGAGAGAAAAAATTCTCTTTAATATTTCCTATTAAAAATAATAAGTTTGAAAGCATTTGGAATTTGCTTTTGGAGATTTTGGAATGTTTGATTGATATAAGACCATTTATTTATGTTTCCTGATATCAGAAAAAGGCTTTGAGGGAGAAATGGCTTCTAGATGGAATCAGCAGTGGAAAAGAGCAGGAAGAGATGAAGAAGCAAAATCGACAAGACCAGCACCAGATCCAGGTTCTAGAACAAAGTATCCTCAGGTATGGCCCTTTCTGAGATTCTCCACAACTGCCTTTAACTTGACTTTGTCCCAGATTGAATGTATAAAAGCCATTCTCTTTTTTAGGCGCATAATCAGATCTTCCATTTGAAATTCTGATAAACACTATGAAAACACACCACAAAACAACAACATATATTTTGCTGTAAATGTTCCCAACACATAGCACCATGAAACTTATTTTTTAAATACATCTGGGTGACTTACTTATAGCTCTCAGCCCATTTTGTCACCTACAAAATGGTATTAATGACATCTATCTTTCAGAATTATTGAACAGATAAAAAATGCATGTGCTAAAATATTAGCAGCTACTTGAACTCAGCAAGAGATCAAAAAACAATTCTTCACAGCCTCAACCTTCTCTCTCACCTTAGGATAAGTGATGGTTATAAGGGCGGGTGCACTCACGCTCTGCCTTATCACCTCTTCCCAGGCCCTCCCCAGTCACAACCATGCTATTTTGGAAGAGAAGAGACTACAAGACTACTTCACTACCGTTTTCTCTCTTCTACTTCCCTGGTTGGACATGGGGGTTAACTTCGCTTCTCAATGTCTTTCCCTGCCCATAATTTACAATTATCAATAGTAAAGTGTCAGCAACTTCTGATATAGCAAATAAAGTTTTTAATTGGCATGGTTTAAAATGAGGTGTTGGACATGAAAAAAACTGGAGAGCTCAAATATAAGATGGGATTATTAATATTATTACAAATTGTAAATAAGACAAAAGAAAGAGATGTGAGAAATGTCAAAAATCATTTTTTAACCCACACATAGAAAAAAGATGGAATTTTTTTTGTGGTATAATAATGACAATAATTTAAGCCTAGACATCTTTAAAACATAGGTAACTTTCAAAGCCTTACTCACTACAAATTTGTTATCTTTAGTGAGGACCATAGGAAAGATCTAGAAAATAAAAATATCCAGTGTTCGTGCTATAACCACTTTTTGTCCAAACGTACCACACTGTGCAATCAGATTGCATTAGGCCTAAAATTGACAACATGGAAAAGAACTTTCTTTCTCAACTGATTTTTATTTTACTAGCTTAATTTCATACACTTGTGTATTTAATAGCTAAAATCATTTATGGTTCATTCTTATTCAGATGTTTTTTAAATTAAAAATTCTTTTAAAGTTATATCTTGTCACTGAAATGTTTATATTTATAAACCTCTTAGCTGTTTGTTCAAAGATACATCTGCCTCGGAATGGCAGATAGGATATACTTCAAAAAAAAATTCAATAAATGAATTCTACAGTTTGATTATTCGTGAAGCATCTCTTAGCAAAAGCTTCCTAACAAAGTCTGGTTTCGCTGATGATTGCTTTCCTCATGCCTCCATACACAATTCTTATCTCTGAAGGAACCCTGAATTTAATCCCTGTAAACGCTCATCCTGTACAGATAGCTCCTTGCTTTCCCTCAGAGCCCCTTCTTTGAAGCCTTTCCACATACTGAACACTCCAACTTTCTCTGCATCTGATGAAACTGAAGCGGCTACATACACTCAAACTCCATTAACAAGTCTGGCTGCTTTCTGAGTAATCCCAGAGAATTTACTCAGACTCTCCTGATTGCTTTCAGGCCTTGCCTGAATGCTCTGAGAAGCACATAAGCTTCTAGCAGGTTTGGTAGTGACTTGCCTAGTTACAGCTCCTATGTGACCAAAGAAGGAAGGAAGGAAGTGGAAAGAAGGGAGAAGAGGGAGAAAGGAAGGAAAGAACAAGAAAAAGAAGGAAGAGGGAGAGAAGTGAGAGGCATGAGAAGGGAAATGTATTTGCTGAGTCACATTATGCACCAGGCCCTTTGCATATATCATCCCATTTTATTCTCATAACCCTGTAAGGCAGGTGTTATAATCTTCACTTTTTAAAGAGAGATTAAAGAACTCACACTGTTAGGAAGTGGCAAAATAAGAAAGCATCCAATGCTGCCTATAAGATAATGGCACACAGCAACCTCTGTGAACTGAAAAGGGTGATCTTATTGGAAGTTTTTGAAGCAAGTAATGTCCCTTGGTTCTCCTTTCTCTACAAAGCCTTTATAACACTCGGGACCTTCTTCTGCACCCAGTTAATGTTTTTGTTTAATTACCAATTAAATGTCTGTTTATTATCCAATTTCTGGCATCTCACTGAGGCTTTATTTTAGATCTTTAGAATGTCATTAACCCATCGGTGCTCCTTCATTGGAGAAGGCAATGGCACCCCACTCCAGTACTTTTGCCTGGAAAATCCCGAGGATGGAGGAGCCTGGCAGGCTGCAGTCCATGGGGTCGCTAAGAGTCAAACACAACTGAGCGACTTCACTTTCACTTTTCACTTTCATGCATTGGAGAGGGAAATGGCAACCCACTCCAGTGTTTTTGCCTGGAGAATCCCAGGGACGGCGGAGCCTGGTGGGCCGCCATCTACGGGGTCGCACAGAGTCGAACACAGCTGAAGCGACTTAGCAGCAGCAGCAGCAGCAGCTCCTTTATTAACACCAAATGATTTTAATCATCAAGTATAAGTAATAATAGCAGTAATTGTTGGTTCTTAAATAGCCTTGTGCAATTTATAAAGCACTTGGACCTCCATTAAGTCATTTAATATCCACAGCAATCCTAGAATGAAAGCATCAACACCTCCATTTAATAGATTAGGAAATAGGCTCAGAGAGAATAAGGGACATCTTTAAGATCACAGAGCCAGTAGAGGATAGATTTGGGTCTCAAAACAAGTCGGGTTCAATGCTCTCCAGCTATAAAATTAATAGGGAGCTGTAGGAATAAATGCTCGAAAAGCAGTAAAGCACCTAACAGCAGACTGCATTGTTTAAGGAATAGGCTTTAAAAGATGTATTTGCAAAGATCTAGTAAAGAATTTACATCGTTGTGACCCATAAAGGCATGTCTATCTTATTTAAAATCTTCAGGGAACAGAACGTTCTAAGGCAACATACAGAGACAAAAAATACCTCTCTGTGCTTTGACACTGTTAAGCAGCCTCCGCTACTGCCCAGCATTAAAGAAATCACGTTCCAAAGCAGCTTTACCTGGTAACTGAACAATTTCTTCACAGATATTTGTAAAGCTGCTAAATAATCAGGTGCATGTTTTAAAATTCATTCTTTTTCAGAAACAACCACCCACAGTATTTAAGGAGCTTTTATTACTGCTAAATACAGTACATTTTCCTGTAAGCTCTGAATGGCAACCAACTGATGAGGCTGAACTAGGCAAAGCCATCTTCTTTCCTTAAGCAGAGGAGGTATCTCCATCCCCAGATGTGATTTATCACTAACTTAGGTGCCTGCTTAAAGGTAACATTTGCCATCTGCCAGGTCTCTCAGCTGCAGGATAAGATTTTAATAGGAACATCAATATAGAAATGTTGCTATTACCTCAGACACTGTAGCAAAGCCAAACTACCATGAAGTGTGCATTTGTTTTACTTCCATGGTTTCATGAGATCAGCTGAAAAAGCATGGTCTTTGACATTCAAATCCCTGTTCTGCCAACCATAGTTCATAAGCCTGGCCATTTTCTTTCATTCCTTCAGGCCTCAGTTTCCTTGTCTGTAATAGCAGACCATCATAAGCCACTTCACAGGGCTGGGATGAGTGCCTGATCCATGGTAGGCGTGCAAAAAATATTAGATACTATTTCTCACTAGGAAAAAATAATAATTTAAATAAGGACAGTGCCTGGAGCTTTGGAGATTTTCATCTTACGGCCAAGAAGTACTTCTTTTCACTTCACTAGTGGCTCAGTGCAACGCAAGAGACTTGGGTTCAATCCCTGGGTCAGGAAGATCCCCTAGAGAAGGAAATGGCAACCCATGCCTTTCTTTATGCTAAGACAAAGAATCTTTTTCTTTGAGTAGTCTAAGGTTATCCCCCAACTACGATTCTTTCCATTTGGAAAATAATTGATTGGTTTTCTTTATGGTTTGAAGACTAAAATGTTAATAATATCAGATAATTTTTATAAGACATTTGTTGTGGACTAGGCACTGTACTATGCACTTCATTTATATTATTTCGTGAATTCTCACAACCATCTTATAAGATAAATAACATTTAACAGGTGAGATTTATAGAGGTTACCTTGCCCCATGTCATACAGTTAAAAATTTAAGAACCAGAATATAAAATCAAATTAAGAGTCCTAATCATAAAAACAAATTGTGTTCAGGATCCACAGCGAAATTTTCCAAAAGTTAAAAGCTATTCTCTATAGTATTTTTGGTCTTCTCAGGTGACACTAGCAGCAGTAAAGAGCCCGCCTGCCAATGCAGGAAACCTAATGAGACATGGGTTCGATCCCTGGGTCAGGAAGATCCCCTGGAAAAGGGCACAGCAACCCACTCCAGTATAACTGCCTGGAGAATCCCATGGACAAGGAGCCTGGCAGGCTACAGTCCATAAGGTTGCAAAGAGTTGGACATGACTGAAGCAATTTAGCACACATGCACATAATTAATTTCCAATCATGCTATGACTTCACTCATATATGCATCATTTTATAGAGATTTATATGACTCTTTATCATATTAAAAACACTCACAGGTTCCCTGACTCACACATAACCTTTAAGTAAAGTATGTCTGCACATTTATCCTCTCGTTTTTCCTTTCAGAGAGAGGCAACATTTCAGAAACTAAGTGGGTTTCCATGGTTTTTTCTGAGTCACACTTCAGCTCTGGAACAATATTCATGAGCACTTTGCCTGGTGCCCTGATTAATACCTCAGGAGGAAATGTTCCCAGGAGAAAAACTATATTGAACATCTTCTGAATCACTTTGTTCAAATTAGGGTTTCAATTTGCCTCTCCAGTGAGCCTTTAGGGTGACCACTGAACCATTTACTTCCTGACTGTAGGCACAGGTGCAAGTCTGGCACTGACTTCTCAATCCAAACATCCATGTGCACAGATTATTGGTGGCTTAGAAATCCGGTTCTGTCATTTCTGCTGCTTTCCTCCATAAAATGCCTACAGCCAAAAGACACCACAAGCACCAAAAAGAGTTCAAAGGAACTATGTCATTCACTTGCCAGGCTCCTCTTTGCTATCCGGCTACCCTGAGGTTCTCCGTGACTCCCTCTGCCAAACTGCCTTGCACCAAGCTCCCTACCAGACACCAGCTATTTTCTGAACTGTGTCCAAAGACTCCTGACTTCAATTGGAGCACACAGAGTGCCTGACAGAAATGTCATAGCATAAAATGCAAAAGGTTAACTGTCAATGAAAATGATACAAATACATTGCATTCCCTTTGAGAAAGATTATCTACTTGTGATTAAATGTTCCCGAGTAAGAATTTTTGTTTTGATATTCCAAAGTACCCTTCTGACCTTCTGCCTTTCCTTAATGCACTTTCATTTGTCTCCAAATAGATAGAAACTGCCTTCCATGTATAGTACTGATAGGAAGGTGCATGTGAAGCATTGGATTTCTATGGGATTGTATATCATGAGAAAACCTGGAAAGCAGGCTGCTACAGTAGCTATAGGCATCCCACATGACTTAAGAAAAATTCTTCCACAAGTGGAGACAGAATAGTAGAAAATGCATTCTGCTCAACAGTATATAAAGCAATAACCTACTCAGTTAACTCAAAAGATAGCAGGCGAGATTCAGTTTCAAAAGGAACCCAAGCATTAATGCAGTAATACAAGTTAAATGGCTTTGTTGCTGGTTAAGTTCAGTTCATTTCAGTTCAGTCACTCTGCCATGTCTGACTTTTTTGCGACCCCATGGACTGCAGCTCGCCAGGCCTCCTTGTCCATCACCAGCTCTCAAAGTTTACTCAAACTCATGTCCATTGGGTCGGTGATACCATCCAACCATATCATCCTCTGCCATCCCCTTCTCCTCCTGCCTTCAACCTTTCCCAGCATCAGGGTCTTTTCCAAAGAGTCAGTTCTTCATATCTGACTCAAAGTATTGGAGTGCCCAAAGTAGTGGAGTTTCAGCTTCAGCATCAGTCCTTCCAATGAATATTCAGGACTGATTCCCTTTAGGATGGACTGGTTGGATCTCCNTACTTTCATGCATTGGAGAAGGAAATGGCAACCCACTCCAGTATTCTTGCCTGGAGAATCCCAGGGACGGGGGTGCCTGGTGGGCTGCCATCTCTGGGGTGGCACAGAGTTGGACACGACTGAAGTGACTTAGCAGCAGCAGCAGCCAAAGTATTGGAGCTTTAGCTTCAGCATCAGTCCTTCTAGTGAACATTCAGGGTTGATTTCCTTTAAGATTGACTGGTTTGATGGCTTTGCCGTCCAAGGGACTGTCAAGAGTCTTCTCCAACATCACAGTTCAGTAGCATCAGTTCTTTAGTGCTCAGCTTTCTTTATAGTTTAACTCTCACATCCAAGCATGACTACTGGAAAAACCATAGCCTTGACTAGATGGACCTTTGTTGGCAAAGTAATGTCTCTGCTTTTTAATATGCTGTCTAGGTTGGTCATAGCTTTTCTTCCAAGGAGCAAGGGTCTTTTAATTTCATGGCTGCAGTCACCATCTGTAGTGATGTTGGAGCCCCCCCAAAATAAAGTCTGTCACTATTTCCATTGTTTCTCCATCCATTTGCTGTGAATTGATGGGACTAGATGCCATGATCTTATTTTTTTGAATGTTGAGATTTAAGCCAACTTTTTCACTCTTCTTTTTCACTTTTATCAAGAGGCTCTTTAGTTCTTCACTTTCTGCATATCTGATATTGATATTTCTCCTGACAGTCTTGATCCCAGCTTCTGCTTCATCCAGTTTTGCATTTTGCATGATGTACTCTGCACCTAAGTTAAATAAGCAGGGTGACAGTATACAGCCTTGACATACTCCTTTCCCAATTTGGAACCAGTCCATTGTTCCATGTCTGGTGCTAACTGTTGCTTCTTGACCTGCATACAGATTTCTCAGGAGGCAGGTAAGATGGTCATTTTAACAGCATTAATTCTCTCAATTCATGATTATGGTGTATCTTTATATCTCTTTGTGTCATTTTCAGTGTATTTCAGTGTCTTACAGTTTTCTGAGTACAGTTCTTTTACCTCATTAGTTCAATTTGTTCCTAGATATTTTAGTTATTTTTGTGTATGTGTGACTGTAAGTTAGATTGTTTTCTTAATTTCTCTTTCTGATAGTTCATCGTTAGTGTATAGTAACATAACAGATTTTTGTATGTCAGTTTGTATCCCATAGTTTACTTAATTCATTGATGAGTTCTGGTAGTTCTTTGGCGGCTTCTTTAGGATTTTTTATGTATAGTATCAAGTCATTTGCAGAAGAAGTTCTACTTCCTTTTCGGTGTGAATTTCTTTCTTTTTTTTGTCTGATTGCTGTTGCTCAGACTTCTAATACTGTGTTGAATAAAAGTGGTGAGAGTGGGCATCCTTGTCTTCTTCCTGATCTTAAGAGGAAATGCTCTCATCATTGAGCTCTTCATCATTGAATACTAGCTTAGCTTTGGGCTTGTTGTATATGGCCTGTATCATGTTGAGGTATGTTCCCTTTAAATCCACGTTATTGAGAGTTTTTATTATAAATAGATGTTGAATTCACTCCAAAGAGGAGGTAGGAGTATGGCAAGAATGAAGGGTTGTAATCCATCCACTCGGTGAGCTGAAGACGCAAAGTGGGAGGTGGTGAAAGATGAGGCTAGAGAGGAAAGTGAAGGTCAGAGTTGGTTAAGTTTGGCTTTTGAAAAAGATTATTCTGTCTACACTATTTAGAATGGATTGGTACAGACTAATCGTGAGACATTTGTTTAGATTAAAGATAAAGTGAGTGGTGATAGTTATAGATTTGGAAATGCATAGACAAATTTGAGAGAGAAATTTAGGGGGTAAAATGTACATGGTGAAGCTGACATAAATTAAACACTATTTTCATGTTAGATACTTACTAGGTACTAGGGATACAAAAAAGATAGCCTGCAGTAGAGGAGCTCTCTGGAATAATACATTCCTTTATACACAAATACAGAAGCATACACATCTATGGGTATTTATATATGTATATGTATTGCTTTGGGGGGATAGTGAGGGAAACTACCACCTGTTTTTCACAGAGGAGATGAATGAAGGCTTTTATGTATCTTCTGAAATAACAAGAAATTTCCTTAGTGAGTAAGGAGAAGAAGGGAATTCTAGGGAGAGAGAACTATTTGAACAAAGTCAGAAAGTCATGAGAAAGCATTTGCTCAGGAAAGCAAATGTTTAGAACATGAAGGAATTTGTAAGGCATGCTAATGACATAGAATTTTCCTTTTAAACTGGAGTAGCCTTAACACTGTCCTCTTCTCTCAGTGCCCTGAGGTTTAGCAAGGAATCTCTAGAGTTGATTGGAAATAGAGATGGAAAGATGGGTTATTATGTTTGAAGAGGGGACTTTCACTTGTAATGTTTACAAACATAAATGAGAGACTAGAGATAGAAACTAGATATGGAGATTGAATGTACCATACAGGTGATGTCTAAACCCTTGATAACAGGTATTGTCGAGGCAAAAAGAAGGAAACCTTGTAGAACGCGTACATTGAATATCAAAGTTGTAAAAGAATTTGGGAGATGGAAAAAGAAGAGATGGATAAGAGAAGTTGGTAAATATGTAAAGTAAGCTGGAATATGAATGGCTCCTATGTCTAATTTGCTTCATTACTTTGGATCTCTTGGTCTAGGACTTAAGGAAAGGGTTGTTTTCTCGCTTTTTGAATAGGTTAAATAAAAGCTAAAAGTGATTTTTTTTATGCCTTCCAAACCTAGACTGTTTTCTTGCTCATATTTAGATTAACTGTTCCTTTGCTTTAATTCGCAGTATTTTATCAACACTCTAAGACACCTGCTTGGTAGTCCACAATGTATGCAGTATTGTATTTCTACTAGAAACCTAAGTGTTGTAAAATGACTGTAATTTATTTCAAAGCTTTTCATTGTTGTTGTTTTATGTAAATAAACATTATCACATAGATTCAACTAATCAAACTAATATTATTTTACCACTAATCCTGACAGATTTGTTTACAAAAAAGATACTATAGAAATTACTCAGATAGTTCAAAGTGTGCCAGCTTGGAGATTCTACATCTCTGGTCAGTTATTTAAATTTTGCTGTATTTCTTTCCATGAGTTGATAGCTTCAGTGCCTTGGGCTAATAGTCAGCCTATTAGTTGGCTTATTACTTTTAGAAACCAGCCTGTGTTTGGTGTAAATTAAGTGACAGAGAATACCCACTTGGGTTATGAATGTGATTTCTTAATTTTATCTTTCTTGATCTACTTGATGAATTATTTGTTTATACCTAATGGAGGAGAGGGAAGGATTTTCTTGTATGTGAATTTCCATTGAATGCTCTGCAGGTATTTTCTTATGACAATTATTTTAACCAAGGCAGAAGCTTTTTTTTCATATTTACGTATTGAAAGTATTAAATAGATAGGGAAGAGCAGAAAAACAATTAACCAGAAATAATAGTATAATCTGCAGATTAATTCTAGATGAATGGATGTTGCTGTTAGGTACTAAATACCACACTCATAGTCTATAATAAATTTTAAATAAGAATAGTTTAGCTTAAATTTATATAATGCAAAAGTAAAGTTTGTATGGTGTTTAAGAGAGGCATTCAAGGAGTATGGTTTTTGTAAATGTATGGTCAGTTGCTGAAAATTTGATTCTTAAAAATTGGACATTGTGTAATTTTCCCCTCAATAATGTCAGTGTTGGAGATAGAAACTAATATTTTGGGGGGTCAGGATGTTTTATATGAATCTTTGATTGTGGTTTGATTTTCCAGTGTCTTGCATAAAAACTCAAATGTGAGCAGAATGTATTTAATAAATTTGGGGATATGTGATTTCCAATAAAAGTGTGAGTGAGGAAACTAAATTCTTTGAAATGAGTTTTCTGATTATTCAGACTTTATAGGTAATGCTCTATTATCTAAGTAACTTAAATGATGTATGTATGTATTGATTATCCATAGAACTTTTTTAGACTGTAACTTAAAGTAGTACTGATGATATTTTAAGAGAGTACAAAAGCATTAAATTGTTTACACTACATCAATTAGCCTTTGATGGTTTTGTCTTTGTTATGCTAATTTATTCTCCTGACTCAGAAATGAGAGATCTTTTAGATGTTTATTTACACAGCAGGTCAGTAGACTTTTGGTCAACACATCTATGAATAGGTACATGTGGTTATTTTGAACATTTCAAATTGTTTAGGTTTTCCTCCACTTTTCATAACATTTTATATATTGATTTTGTTAGATTACCGAAGAAAGACACACTCATATACTTTGTTATTTGTTTTTGTACTTTTAAAATTTCTAACATAATGACTAAGGGGGAAATCTTCAAGTCATATCAAATTAGTTTTGGCTCTTTTGTATGCCCTAAAAGGAATTTAAAAAATTCAATCCAGTAAATATGCTTTGAATGTTTTTTATGTGCCTAGCACTGTTGGGGAATCAAGAGGTTACCAAAATGGAGATTATCGCCTGCCTTGGCATCCAGTTCATGTGTTACTCCTGAGTAATGATGTGACCTTGAAAATGTTACTTGATTATTTAAGCCTCAGTTCCTACTATGTCTATTTACTTTTTTTTTTTCTTAAATTTTTTTTCTTTTTCCTTTACTTTTTTTTTATTTTTCTTTTTTTCTTTTTTGTTTTTGTTTCTTCCTTTCTTTCTTTCTGGTTCCTACTATGGAAAATGAAGATTTTGGAGCTATATCCTCTGTAAGATCTCTTACAAATGTAACATTATTTGCAGTTATCAGAGTTGACTTTATAAAGGGCTATATATCTTCTGATTACATTTCTAGAACCACTCTTTATTCTTCTCCACCCCATATGTGTCCTGAGAGGCTGACCTTTACAAACTATATCATCTGGTTCCCCTTCCCTTTGGCTTCTGATTGAGTTATATCAGTTAAGATACCAGCCGGAGATCAAAAGGTGAGGGGAAAGTGAATTCACTGTACTCCCTTGTGTTGCCTTGAGTTGGCTGCTTTTCTCTCCCTAAAGTCAGATCTCCTGCCAGGGGGCCCTCTGTATATAACTAATCATCACTCCTCTTGCCCTTCAGGCTTAGGAATGGTAACGTCTCTGGTTGTTGTGAGATCTTCTGGAACTGTGCACTATTTCCCATTCTCTGTTCCCTAAACTCTGTCTACATCTTTGTGAGTAGTTCCTTAGTTAAGCTGTCATTCTCAAATTGCCAAGATGGGGTGTGCTACTTTTTTCTCTTTCCTGCCAGAACTGAGTGAATGATTCTGTTCTCTAGGAATCAATCTTGCCACCAATCTCTATATCTTAAGGTCTTACTACCAATAAGTGTCATCAAGAGTCTTTGTAAAATGAAAATATTCTAGGAGGGACTACATGATAAGCTCTGTGACTGATGTTAATTTTCAGCAGTTACAGTTGGATTCTATGCTACTTATTTTAGAGACATGTGAATGTACATGTGTGTGTGCTCCCTTTTCTTCACTTTGTAATCCAGTGAGAGCTCAACAATTTTAAGTAATTTTCCTTGCAGAAAATATCATTAGGCTAGTTAGATTAAGATATGAGGAATCTTTTCTTGTGGCAGTGGGGAATCTTTGAAGAGTTTTAAGATATGGAGTGATCTGGCTAAATTTCCACTTTTTTATAGGCTACTCATTGGCCATATGTTGGGAGAATTTGTAGGCAAGGAGACTGATGTTTTATATTAGATAAAAGATAACAAATTACTGAACAAAACAGTGATAATCAGTGTGTTGAAGGAAGAAGTTGAAAAGTCAGCAGTTGTAGCGGTGGATGGGATGAAGGGGAAAATACTTACCATCATACTCTTTTTTGCGTGACTAACAAGACGGAGAGTGATGTAGCTCCATGATATGAAGAATAAGGAAGGAGGGTTAGGTTTGGGGGAAACTGATGAATTAAATATTGGGCTTGTGTGTTTGAAATGCCTAAAGGACATCTAAGTTTTCCTGTCCAAAAGACAGTTGATGGACTGAATAGTCTGAAACAAGAAGACCTGATTAAAAATTATTATTTAAGGCATCATCAGCAAGGCAGTATTGAAGGCAAAAAGAGAATGAAATCCCTTGTGGTGTGTGTGTGTGTGTGTGTGTGTGTTAAAAAAAATACTGTGCACCACAGAGAGAAATGCAGGGGATACTACTGCATTGCAAATTGGAAGAAGTTGGCCTAAGGAAGGACAGAGAAGGAATGGTTAAAGAACTATGCAGGATCCAGGAGACTGGTTGCATATGAGCTAAGGAAATGAAGGTTTTAAGACATAAGCCCTCAACAAGGGCAAATTTACCCAAATTTCAGAAAAATATTATTTTAAGCTGACAGTTAAGTGATTATCTTTGGAAAAGCAGTTTCAAGGAGTAAGGATTTATTGGAAATCAGATTCCTGTATGGAAGGAACAGAGAGAGCCAGTATAAGTTGACAGGAAAAGATTTGGATGAGTAAAGGAAGATGTGCTTAGTTGCTCAGTCATATCCAACTCTTTGCGACCCTTTGGACTGTAGCCCACCAGGCTCCTGTGTCCATGGGATTTCCCAGGCAAGAAAGGAAGATAGAGGGAGGGTTTTACGTATGTTTGTATGTATGTGCGTGTATGTCTATGGGTGGTTCGGAGGGTAGGGAGGTAGGTGGGCAGTTACCCTCCTTATTTCTGTGAGGATAGAGCAGGCCAGAGTGAAAGTTTGAAGATAACAGGAGAAGGGATGTCATATAAAAGCTGGAGGAGAGTCTTGGTTCAGTAGCACAGTACAAGATTGGCCTTGAGTGGAGGAGAGACTTGAAGTGAGGACAGGTGTGATTGAAGATAAATTTATAGGTAATGGGTCAGAAAAATTGAGGTGAATGTGGTCTGAGTGCCTTTATTTTCAGGTGATGTCAAAGACAATACCTGTAAATCAGAAAATTGTTTATAGATATTATTGAAGTGGGGGTTCAAGGAGGTTGTTGAAAATTTAGGATAGTTGAGAAGTGAGGCAGTGTGGTGCAGTGGTTTAGAGCGTGGGCTCTGGAACTCTTCAGCTGATTACTTGCATGACCACAGCAAATTACACTATCTGTGCTTCAATTTTCATAAGAATGGGGATGATTATAGTTCCTACCTCATTAAAATATTGTATTAATAAATGTTTAAGTATAAACATATGTGTGAAGTTTATCTATAGTAAATATTCTATAAATTATAGTTCTGATTTATACTGCCACTTATCAAGTTTTCTTATTCTCTTTCTCGTCCTTTCTAATGCTCTCAAAATGGAATACTACCTGACTTAAATGGTGCTGTGTAATTATAACCATGAATATATGCATGGTTGCTTCTCAAGTGGCTCAGTGGTAAAGAATTCAGCTACCAATGCAGGCTATGCAGAAGACTCAAGAGACATGGGTTCAGTCTCTGGGTCAGGAAGATTCCCTGGAGGAGGAAATGGCAACCACTCCAGTATTCTTGCCTAGAGAATCCAGTGGATAGAGGAGCCTGGTGTACTACAGTCTATAGGTCCAAGAAGAGTCAGACACGACTGGGTGACTGAGCGTGCATAGTATGGGTGACATCTCTTTATTAAGTTACGTTCTTTTACATTAAGATATATTGGATTCGCCAAAGTGTTCATTTGAGTTTTTTCTGTATGATGGTATGGGAAAAACTGAATGAACTTTTTTGCCAATCCAATATATAATTTTTATGTGAGAGAAGTTAGATGTTTCATAAAATCCAATTTGTTTTTGTCCCTTAACCTTAATGTATTACTTAGTCTATGTGTTTCCATTTCTTTTTCTCCTTTTATAATGGGCCCTTAATAATCTCAAAAATGAACCATTAAATCAATTAAAAAATTAATTTCAGCTACTTTAAAGTTCATCTTGTGGAGGGAGATTCCTATGAGATTTTCATAAACTATAAATGAGTTTTTGTTTGCTCCAAAGTGAGTTTTCAGTCATCTGTCTTTGAAATTTTACTTTGGTGTGTCATGTGGTACATTGGATGAGAATTATTTCTTTCTTTGACACACAATGTATTGTTTTTTGTTTGTTTGCTCATTTGTTTTAAAGTGTCTGAAAAGTTTTTTGAAAATCAAATTAAAAAAAAAAGAAACTTTTCCTTCCCCATTGCATTCTACTATAATCTTAGTATGTTTTATTTGAATAAAGTATTGAATTAGTTGTTGTTTAGTCACTAAGTCATGTCTGACTGTTTTGTGACCCCATGAGTTGTAGCCCACAAGGCTCCTCTGTCCATAGGATTTCCCACACAAGAATACTGCAGTGGGATGCCATTTCCTTCTCTACAGGATCTTTCCGACCCAAGGATTGAACCCTCATTTCTTGCACTGGCAGGCAGATTCTTTACCACTAAGCTACCAGGGAAGCCTCCAATGAATTAGTAAGTATTCCAAAAATCAACAAAAGTTTGATATGATTAAATGGTAAATTGTATTTTTTAATTTTCAATTTTCATCTCAGATTTGGAAGTCCATAAACATATTGGAATAATGTTGTATAACAAAATTAAGTGCAACTTCTGAATTTTACAAAATGAAAAGTTTTAGTATATAATATTTGTTAAAATATGTCATAACAAAATCCTATCTGGGAATATTACTTAAGAGTAATCTGATTTAGAAAAAGATAAAAGGTAAATCTCAGGATATGAAATTTTGTAAGTTTTCCTTTCTTGAAATATTTAGAAAAATTGACTGAAGAAGTGTCTCTTGAAGTAGTAGGAGGGCTAGAAATAGTTGTTGAAGGGAGAGAAGCAGGTGTAGAATGCTTTCAAGAGGATGTTTTTGGAACAAGGCAGGAAATAGAGTGCCTTTAGGATGGGAGCTGTGACTCAGATTAAGCATAAGACTTAAAGTAATTTCAGGCCAACTATAGTTACTTCAGTCTAGGTCTTGGAGTTTAATCTATCAGAAGATTTAAAAACAGATCAGTTAACATACTATCATAGCCAGTGTCCACAAGATGGCTTCCGTTGATTTTTACTCCCTGATGTTCGTATTATTTCACAGTTCCTTTCCATAATGAATTGGGTTGACCAGTGTGACTAATAAGATGTTAAGAAATTATGGTGCTTTTCATTTCAAAGGGTAGGTCAGAAAAGAAAGTGTGCTGTATCCTGGATTACTTGCTTTGAGAGGCCAGTTCCATGCCATTAGGATGCTTAAGCAACCCATGGAGAGGCCTACATGGAGTGGAACTGAGGTCTCCTAACAACCAGCACGAGGTGAGTGAGTTCTCTTGAAAGCAGATCTTCTAGCTTCAGAGGAATGCAACCTTGGCTGACCTTGTTACTGCATCCTAAGAGAGACCCCAAGCCAGATAATTCTATATTTCTGACCCGTAGAAACAGTGAGATAATAAATGTTTCTTGTTTTAAACCCTTTAGTTTAGGGTAATTTGTAACAGAGCACAGATATATAATATACACAAATAAGAACAGTTTCATCTGTGATAATTGCCATTAGAGAAAGTCGTGTACCTTTGTGAGAGTGGCAAATAGACTTCTGATTTAGTGTGGGCATTTGGGAAAGGCTTATGAGGTTAGATCTAAAGAATAGGAAAGAACATTCCCGCCAGAGATAGCACCTGAAATCTATTGTAGGCGAAAACAGGGCACTTCTGGAAAACCTGAAGACCAACTGATTGGCTAAAATAGACATCAGAGAAGAGATGGAAAGAGATGAAGTTTTCGTCAGAAAAGGCCTGAGACTATATTAAGGATTTTGATATTTATTTGCAAAACAGTGGGAATCCATTGAAAAGTTTTCAGCAGGAGATGTGGGTAAACTAGATTAGATATGTATTTTGTAACAACATTTTGTTAGCATAGATAAGAGGTCGTAGGCTGGGAATAGGCTGTGTAAAGGTGGATGCAAAGCAGACCAGTTAGAAAGTAATTGAATTTATTTAAAGAGATTTTGATAGAGTGGTGGCAGTTTAGATGGAGCAAAGTAGGCAGATTTGAGAGGCTTTGTATTAAAAATAAACAGAATGTGGTGATGAAGAGTTAAGGGAGGTAGGTATATGACCTTGTCATTGGCTGCATGAAGACTCAGATTTTTTAAGGAAATTTTCTATTTTGTTTTGGACATTTTTTACATGCTTTTCACATATCTAATATGGAATTTCAAGAACTAGTTGGATAAAATGTTCGGGAACTCAGAGGTCTGAGCATGAGATAAGAACTTGTCAGATTTATTTCATATAAAGTCATAAATCATGTGTTGCAGTCTTTGAGGAATATTGTGGTCAAAAGAACATGATTCATTAAAACAATTATTTCAAAATAATGCAAGTTTTTTATGCATTTCTCAAAACTATGACTGAAACTCTTAATTCCCAGTAATACTTTCTAATATTGTTCTCGTTCTTTTTCTCATCTTCTGTGTTCATCAAATGCAGTGGCTCTACCATCTCTTTTTTCAAAACTCTTGAAGAAGCTACCCCTCTGCTCCCATCCAAGCTAACTTTTATTCTGATTCATCCTTCATCTTCTTTGCTCTTCATGATTTAATATAACTGTGTTTTCCTGTTTTGACAACATACCACAAAGCTTACAGTGTAGTATAGGGAAAGAAACTGGGAGCACAAAGCCAGACGTTCTTTTGATGATTTAGGAAGAAAAAAGTCACAGAACACCTGAGAACTGTTACACATTACTGATTTTTGTCAGGCCACCTAGTTATCAGCGTGTAAGTCAAAGTTGAAGTCATGGGCTTATTCAGTTATTTTGGCCTTGATCTTTGAGTGAATGAAAGTGTCCCAATCCTTACGTAGCTCCATCATTTAATGGTTGGGGTAAGGAAACTGAACCTAGAGGAGGACTGAATGGGATTTCTATTAACTTCTGTCTGGGAGCCCTGAGCTAACTGCTGCTTCAGGTCTCAGATCTCAGCTTAGATGGTAGTTTCTTTGGAAGGCCTTTTTTAACATTTCATTTCCAGGTTAGGTGCTTCTCCAACAGCCACTCAATTTTATTATTGTCTTTATCACTGCTGTAATTAGTTATTTAATTGCATGTGGTCCCCAGCACTCTAAACTCTTCTATAGGAGGATGGTAGACAAGTTCAGCATTGTATCCCCACTAAGTACTACCTTATCTTTTATGTAATGAAACTCATTAAGCACTTGTTTAATTAATTCAAGCAGATGTTCTCATTAGATTCATTTGGCTTCCTATGTGTACATCAGCCACATTTCTTTTCCATTTAGCTTACTGTCAAAATATATAGACTTGTTCTTTTACAAATAACGTAAAATAGCTAGACTCCAGGTTCTTGTCTTAGATTATGACTTTGAACCCTCAGCCACCTAATACCTATAAAAAGTTTTGGGGAAATAAAATTTATGAAGGACTGCAGTGTACTTGGACCATATCGTTTTTCACATTCTTAGAATTGGTTTAACTGAATCATCCCTTACTGTGTTATTCCATTGCTTATATTGAGGAATATTAAAAGTAACACAACTTTAAAACTCATTGTTATATTCACTCTTGGGGGGGAAGAGAAGGCAAGAGAAGTTAGTTTTCTGTGATTTCTTTATGAAGACTGATTGGAATTTTTTTTAAGGTACAGTGGTAAGGAGACATTTTGAATGACTGTAGTTTGTGTGTATGTGTTTGTATATGTGTTTAAATTTTTGTGGATATGACAAATGATGCAACTACATATGTTTCTCTCTTTTCAGTGGCTTCTAGGAAACTCACACATTTTGTGGTCTGTCTTTATCAACTAACATAAACATTTTATGTCATGTGTTTTGAGTAAGCCTTACTACTGATTTTAATTTTACCTTTTTATTTCTTCTGTCTTCATTGCCATCTTCAAACCTTTTCTCTCTCCATTTCCTTGCTTTTTTACTTTCAGAGCTAACTTGTCTTTGTAAGTCATTTTAATTTCTTTTGAATCATAAGGCATTAAAAATTACATATGGATTTTTACAGCATAATGGATCTCTTATTGACAATTTGTTTAGGAACTAACTTGCTATTAACTTGATTTCTCTCCATGGATCCCCTAGGCTCTCCAGAATATTAGGAGTGGCTGAGTCCAGCCCCTCCCCTAGGTGCCATTTTCTGAATACAGGGTCTTCTTTGTTTTTTTCTGAAGAGAGTAGTAGTTTTTCATTGCTCTTTTCTCTCTCTCCCAGCCCCCAAATATTTCTAAACTATTTCAGAAATAGTTACCTATATGCAACTGTGATTTAATGAAATGTTTGAGTTAAGTAGAGATAAATTTTATAATAAAAGGAAGGAAAGGTAGTTACTTGCATTCTTTTTTAAAAAATATTGTATTTTGTAGTTATTTTGAAGAACCATTTAAGACATTTTAATTAAAATATTGTATTTTGTAGTTATTTTGAAGAACCATTTAAGACATTTTTATCTATTCTAGAAAGGCCAGTAATCTTGGATCACGCTAAGGATAAACTAAATCTGAAAAAAAATAAAACATCTTCAATGGACTAAATATATATGGTGATTTTAGGCTCTTGTTCATGTCTAAATTTTGTTTCCGCTGCTGTTTTAAGAAGGTATGAAACATGGGATATTTATATATGATGAATCAGTGAATTTAATTAAACACTTTAATAAATAAATAAACTAAATCTGAAAAAAAATAAAACATCTTCAATGGACTAAATATATATGGTGATTTTAGGCTCTTGTTCATGTCTAAATTTTGTTTCCGCTGCTGTTTTAAGAAGGTATGAAACATGGGATATTTATATATGATGAATCAGTGAATTTAATTAAACACTTTAATAAATATTGGTTATATTATTTATGTCATCTATATGGTTTAAAAAACAAGTAACATTCTTTATAGAGATATTTGCAGTAGTAATTTTAAAGAATATATTTTCATTGTTTTGTTAAGAAATCAAACTTTTCAAGTTATTTTTGACTATTAAACCTTTTTGGAAAGTTGTTCCATATCCTTCCGGTCATCTAAATTTATCACAGGCCTTTAACTAAGAAGGTTGGTGAACCTTCTTTCCTTTTGATCTTGCATCCTGGCGGGTGTTTGGATATTTCTTCTGTAAGAAAAGTTTTGGTGGATGAGTCAGTGCACTGAGTCATAGGCAGCATGAAGCCTCTAGTGTTCTATACTAACTAATTGGAAACAGTTTCAAAATTAATTAAGGCACAGTTGTCAGCTCAATGTTACTGATTGACATCCCACCAAAGTATTTTGTTTTTTGGCAAGTTGCTTAATTGTTCTTTGGTATTTAGTTTTTGTTTTGCTTTATAATTTTTTTTTTTTTTTGGGTCTGTTGAATAGACCTATAGTTACTATGCTGATTTTTTAAAATCCCTTTTATTAACCCCGTTTCATGTGTCTTTAATTTCTCCCTTGCTTGATGCTTTTTTCCCTTAAAAATTATTTAATTCAGTCTCTTCTCTTTTTAGCTTGTTGATTTATCAGTCCATGAGAGAAGTCTTTTATGCTCCACAGAAACTAGTTCATAATAATATTCATAATAATCGTATATTGATTTGTCAAATAAAAGCCTGATGTCTGATGAAACATTCTATGTTTTAGTTAAGAAAAACAAATTAAATGGCTTGGTTAGTTTCCTTTACATTGCAATAATTTGACCTTAATAAACTTATTAAAAATGATCTGGTTTTGAAATAGTCTGTTTCTTCATTCTGGTCATATTTGTTTGAAAGTGCTTTGATTTATATAAAGGATTCTGCAAGGGGGATTGATTAGGTGTTCTTCATGTTTACAGAAGATAGGTGTTCTTCATGTTTACAGAAGATTAAACAGGAAATCAAGACCAGGACGGCATTTTGGCTGAAGTGATCAAATATGTTCTGGCAAGATGATAAAGTGCTAGGGTTAATTACTGAGAGGGAAAACAAAAGAAGAAGAAAGAGAAGGGAACTCACATATTAAGTGCTTACTAATTTCCCGGCATTTTACATATATTATTTGTTTAAATCCTCTCAGCGTCCCTGGAAGATGGGAATTATTTATCCATAATCAAATGTGGAACTTGAAGCCCAGCTAGTAACTTATTGAAAGTCTTCAACAAATCTGTGTAATAAATACATTAGGCAATTTATGGCAACACATTAGAGTGCTGTCTTGTGCCAAATTTGTAAAGGAAATATAAGAAACTATTTGATCTAAATATGCAATAGACAATCTATATGACAGTAAATTGGAAGAGGAAATGGCAACCCACTCTAGTACTTTTGCTTGAAGAATCCTCATGGACAGAGGAGCCTGGCGGGCTACAGTTCATGGGGTTGCAAAAATTTGGACACGACTGAGCAACTAAGTACAGCACATGACAGTAAATAGATTACAATCTTTTAATCATTACTCTTAAATATTTGGCAGAGTGGTAAAGAATTCACCTGCCAGTGCAGGAGATGCAGTTTAGATTCCTTAATGGGGAAGGTCCCATGGAGGAGGAAATGGCAACCCAGCGCAGTATTCTTGCCTGAAAATTTCCATAGGCAAAAGTACCTCGTGGGCTACAGTCCATGACATTGCAGAGTTGAACGTGACCGAACAACTGTGCATGAGCACTTAAATATTACTTTTGAAGTTATTTGAAATTGAGACATATTTTACAATTAATTACATGTCATAATTTATTGACTGCATTTTTTTCATAGTATATATTAATATTGCATCTTATAATCAATATGATCTTAGATTTGTTGGACTATAGTCAATGGTCTTTGTTCTTTCACTCCTTAGAAACGTTTAAGAACAACAGCAACCATTTGACCTTTTGGTTTTTCATTCACTTTATTCTAAGTCTGTTCTAATGAGATGAACTTTAAAAAATTCTATGGTTAAATTTTAGAAACATAGGAAAATCTGCCCTTCTGTTGGAGATTCTTATTATACACTGCTGCTGCTGCTGCTAAGTCACTTCAGTCATGTCCAACTCTGTGTGACCCCATAGACGGCAGCCCACCAGGCTCCCCCATCCCTGGGATTCTCCAGGCAAGAATACTGGAGTGGGTTGCCATTTCCTTCTCCAATGCATGAAAGAGAAAAGTGAAAGTGAAGTCGCTCAGTCTGTCCGACTTTTAGCGACCCCATGGACTGCAGCCCACCAGGCTACTCCGTCCATTGGATTTTCCAGGCAAGAGTACTGGGGTGGGGTGCCATATTATACACTAGTATGTAAGAATCCTGGCGGCGGGGGGAAGCGAAATGTTTTTAACTTTGTGTAGCCCGTTGTACAAACTTATTTAACCAAAGAGTTCCCCTGACCCCACCTCTTTCTTATCTGTTTTTCAAAAACATTGTTAATATGCTTGGAGAACTTAATGCTCTGCATGTGTAATGTTGGGAGATGCTGAATTGTACACTCTTGTCTAAGAGTATCTCCAGTTAGTCTCACCTTTCTGAGGGTCAACAGATTTTTCTCTTTTTCTTACATTTTTAGTGAGATACAGTTGACATATAGCATTGTATAAGTTTAAGATGTAGAGCATAATGATTTGACTTCCATCATGAAATGTTTACCACAATTTTAGTGAACATACATCATCTCATATAGATATAAATTGTGATGAGAAGTCAGGATTTACTCTCATAACATTCATAAATAACATATATCAATGTTAATTATACTAATCGTGTTCTACATTGTGTTGGTAGTACTTACTCAGTTTGTCACTGAAAGTTTATACTGTTGCACTGCCGTCATCCAATTACCAACTCCCCCACACCCTCCATAACTGCAAATGTAATCTCTTTTTTCTCAAGTTTGTTTTTGGATGTATAATGGACCTATGGCACTATGTTAGTTTACAGTTATACAATATAGTGATTTGATATTTTTGTACATTACAAAATGATCATCCTGATAAGTCTAGTTACCATCTATCACCATACAATGGTATTGTTATTGAGTATATTTTCTGGGCTGTACGTTTCATCCCAGTGACTCATTTATTTTATAACTAGAAGTTTGTGCCTTTTAATTTCCCTCATCTATTTCATTCCTCCCCCACCCCACCTGAAGGATTTTTTTTTTAGTCTTCTTACCCAACCTCGTTTTTATTTTTTGCTCATGACTTGGTGACACCACTTTACTAATTCCTTGTCTTTTTTTTTCCCCCTCGAGTCATGTCTTGATATATAGTTTTTCCTCTTTTGCTAGCAAAATTGTGATATTTAAATATTATTAACCGGGGGTTTAGAGTTTTTATTTGGGATTCTAAGCAGCTAGAGAATTATTGGTAAAGTATAAATTGCAAAGGAAAAAACTCCATTTTCTAGCATTTTATGACATCTAAAGTTCAGAAGGTTATGGGAGCCTCATTACAATATCTTATGCTGATCTCTTCAAAGGTACGACATTTTTCATTCTCAAGAACTCATACTAAGAGGGAGTAAGTCTCCATTCCTTGGTATATTTCTTGTTTATCTCTTTACTTCTTGACTCCCCTCCTTTTCTCTCTCCACTTCCCTTTGCCCTCTTTTAAATCTGAAGTCAGTTTACTTACCAATACTGTGTTCTGCCAAGATTATTTAATCATGTAATAGTTGGAGCCATATTACACTTCTGTAAAAAAGAGCCTACCAAAGTCTTTGGCTTTTTATACCTAAGCTAAAGTAGCTTCTTATCAGTCTTTATGTTGACAAATAGATGACCATATTTCTTCAGTCAGCAAAGTATTCAGTATACTTGATTTTATTGTTACCTTTTTCAGTTTCTTCCTGTCTTACCTGTGGTACTTGTCATCATTCCAGTCAACAGGTGTTCTTGAGTTTGTATTATGTTTTTAGAACTGTAGTGGCTATCATGGAGTTCATGTTCTATGCTATTAAGCATACTGTGACCTCAGGGATGAAAAAACCATTAATGCATAGCTTACTGCACTTATAAAGAGGACCCAAAAAGTATAATGCTGCTTTGAAGGATATGGGGAATGACATTAGAAGTGTAGACTGGTGCCAGATTGTTAAGCAGTTTGACTACTAGGCTAAGATACTGTTAGGTATCATTGCTTTGGGGCAGGGGATAATATGTTTCATTTTTTCTATGCTGCTGTTTATATAGCCCCAAAACTTGAATTTATTTCAGGTAACTTGATGCTTTATTACCAGTACTTCTTGGCTTCAATCTCTTTTCTGATTGTTTTAGCCTTTTCTACTTTGATGAACCTATGTCAGGATTTTCTAATATTAAATTAGACATTGTTCATAAAACATTTCATAAACACTGCTCGGTACATGTGGAGATGACAATAATATGATGACAAAGTGTACTGGGTTATAGATGTAGCCAAGGTGTGTGTGTGTTAGGGGGTGAGGAGATGGGTTGGTGAAACTGCACAATCTATTCTAGTCTAGGAAGCTTAGCCAAGGCCATTCTTGTTGCTTGCATGTTTTAGACATGCAAATCTCTTGATTTGCAAATCAAGAGACCTGTGTTCTGATCCCAACTCTGTGTGACTTTGCAGATAACCTTCCCTTCCAGCCTGCTGTGCCTATTATAGATTAAATAATTGTTTTGAATTAGACTATTATTTAAAAAGGTATGATTCTAGATTTACAATATATAATTAGGGTGGGGCAGGCAAGTAGTGGTTGAGGATGGCTTAAAGATATGATGAAAGTAGGGCCATCTCTTTTCATTGGAGTATTTCTGATGGATTACCCAAACCAAACTAGTAGATGATTATTCAGAATTATTTTGCTTCCAACAGAAATATTATGTTAACTAGATAAAGGACCTATACAAAAAGCATGATAGCAAGACAAAGCTTAAAGTACATTTGCATTTCTCTAATGAGTCAATAAATAAAATTCTGAGACAATAAAACATCTCCACAAGTGAAAACTACTCACTGAGACAACTGAGGAATTTAGAAAAAGAAGTTGGTTAATATCTGATACTTTCACACTCTTTACATGAGTAGGGCCAATGTAGCCTCTTCAAATTTCAGATATATAGATTATAGTCCTTTCATTGCTTAGCATACATCTCTTGGGCAGGTAGTCTTAAACTTTTTGCCAGGTTAGGTTTGAAAGGCTTAATCAAACCTTAATTGAATCAGCCTTACTTGAAAGGCTTAATCCCTATTCTTCCCACCCCCTCCAATCTCCTGCAGTGCTCCTTCATGTCAGAAGGTCCACAAAGTACTTTGCCTGGAAATATTTTCATTTTTTCAATTTGGTAATTATAATGCACTAGTATAGTACTAGCCTTTCTTCAGCTTGGTCCATATTTTACTGTTACTGATTATTTTCTCTTTCCTGTTATTACCTGTTTCCCTCTTCTTTCTTATTCTTTCTGGGTCATGCATGGCATTGGTGTGAATTTGTGTGAGAGAGATTGTGGGAGCAAAGAAATTTGAATGGTATCTTCTTGTTAATACTTCTTCCATAGGCAAACATAGAAACAAACCAGTATCTATTGCCTTGGATAGGGAGAGGTTGGAGACAGAACGAAAATGAAAGAGAAGGTAGAGTTTATTGAGTTGGGAAACGTGCTTTAGGAATATCTCTACTGAATTTGAAGTGGGGATGATTTTAAAAAATGAAAGATTCTCTCCCTACACACCGCATGAGGGAAAAAATAAAGCTAAACAAAAACTCCCTGACATTTATATAATTTCATTGTAAAGGGTGGGGATATGTTGTATCATTTCTAGGTATCAACAGTTTGGGAGTTCTACTCATAAGGGTTAGAATGTTAAAAACAGAAGAGAATAATGCTGTCTATTCAGGAGAGTTGAGACTTTAACCTTACTTTCATTTAAGGCTTTATTTGTCAAAGGTATTCTTAGGAGGTAATGATGAACCTGAAACGGTTCCAACCTGTGCTGAAATACTCCCACACTATGTTGTTGGAATAGATTTAAGCACTCTTGTAAAATCATGCCAGAAAGTTCTTACCATTTGAAGTTTCTGCCCTCAGTTGAATTAAGAGGAGGAATTTCCCATCTGTTCAGACGGAAGAACAGTGATCAAAAAATAGGTAATAAGAAAAGGTTTCCCTGTTTGAGATGTGCTTTTTATGGAGGAAAGCTTTTCACTGGAAGAAATTATTTGTTTTTCATAAGACAAATATTTGGACCTGATATTCAAGATAGGTATTTGGAACTGAATTAAAAACAAACAAACAAATGTATAGCTCTAAATATTCTACTATATAATTATTTGGTTGGTGCTTGAATTAAAAACCCAGTAGGTATTCTGGATTGGATTATGCTCACTTCAAAATCTCCCCCACTTTAAAATACCACATCACCACTTTCTTATCCCTTACCAGGACTGCAAGAATGTCTTAACTGAGCACTTGCTTTCAGTATATCTTCCACTTTGCTGTTCAGTGGATTTAACTTTACATCTGATCAGATCACTTTTCCATTTAATGGACTATAAATTCCAGGTATATGTACAAGTTCCTTTACCATCTGGCCTGTTCTATATCATCAGCTTCATCTTCTGCCACATGTCCTACTTGCCATCCACAGCAGACCTATGAGTTTTTTCCAGTCTCTGCTCCCTTGTATGTGCTTCTGTTCTTTCTTCCATGGTGCCATTTATTATATTGTTCTTTCTTCCAAGGTATCATTTACTATACTTTTGTAATTGTCTGCTAACTTACCTGTTTCTTTAAATCAGAGAGGTCATGCCTACTCTATATTTTTCTAACATTTAACTACACTGTCTCAGTTCAGTTCAGTTCAGTCGCTCAGTCATCCGACTTTGCCACCCCATGAATTACAGCACGCCAGGCCTCCCTGTCCATCACCAACTCCCGGAGTTAGTAACTGTTTATTGCATTACTACCCCTTCTCCTGCATCTGTAAATGTCTGTGTGTCTTCACTCACCAAAGTTTAGAATTGCAAGTAGGTTTATGGCTGTTCTTTAAGACCTGTATTTTCTGAATTTTCTCCTGAAAGGGAATCTAATTTCTAATTTCTACCCTTGTTATTATTGGCTCTACACTCTTCACATTTCAGTTATCCGTTATAGTTATTTGTTTCTGAAATAGGGCCAGCCGGTGGAATGAGTGTCTGCTTTATTCATATTATATAACCATGGCTATTATATATGTATTTCTGCTTTTATTTCCTGAGACTTTTAGAGTTTCTTTCTGTCCCTTGGCCACACTTGCTACTTTATGTACATTCTAGACAAATGAATTTAGGTTTAGAGAAGGAAAATATATCGCCCAACTTCACAGAGCAAGGAAGTGATAGAATTAATTTTATATGGCTTCAGAGCTTATGCATATCTTTTTGCTGTACCACACTGCTGCTTCCTTCTGCATTATGCTGAAGCTGCTTTTTAAAAGCATCTTGTAACCTCTCCTCTTTTGAATTCAGTTCTCATTTCCAAATGGATGGCAAGAAGGAAGTGGGGTTCGGGATACAAAATTTTTCTTTCCAGTCAATTTTACTGAAAAAGATTTGTATATATAGTTAATGATAGCCATATGGTGGTCATACCACATTCTTTTTATAGTTTGATAATTCACGGAAAGCAAAAGAAAAAACAATGTTGTGAAACTTTTTTTTTTTTTTTAATTCATGGCCTTTGGGGGACTTTTTTTAATTCTGGAAAATAATTTTTTAAAAGAAATTTTCTAATGTGTGTTTCATACAGTTGGACTTGATAAATCGAGGTGAGGGAAGAGAGAAAGAGAGATAGATAGATGAGTCTATAAAAATATTAGTCTGTTAGTTGCTTGTGTGTCCTTTGTTATTGTAAGAGAGAATAATTAAAGACTTAGAAAATTTCATTATCACGTTATCCCAAGTTTTGTCTTGGTGACCCAGTCTATTGAGTGGGCAAAAGAGTGTGCTCAGAACATGATGGAAGTGGCATTTAGAAAATCCAGCAGATAAAATATTACACCCACTGAGTCATGAAACAGAAACAATTAAGGTCCCGATTTACAATGATTCTGGACAGAGACTCTAATCGTTAGGCTCGTTTAACAAACATCCATGTGGTAGAGATGGAAGCATGAGCTAAGTGCAGAAATTAGTAGCTCTTGAGAAAGTTCTGTTTTACAGTTTGAGCCTCTGTTAATCTCCTTAATTGACTTCTTTGCATTTTAATATAAATACCTACTATCAGTTGGAATAACAGAGCTATTTAAAGTTTCAAACTAGGATTCTAATCTGATGTTTCTGCTATTGATTCTTTTCTGTGTTACTTATAAGTGCAAAGTTTATCTTATTTTTCAAGCAGACATTTTTATTTATCAAGTCTCCATGAAGAGCTAGAAAGGGAATTAGAAAATCCAACTTGTAATTAAAAAGCAGGTTTTAGTATAGTGACTAGAAACAAGGCTCTAGAGGCCAATTGAGGACAAACCTCTGTTCCTCCTCTAACTTGTTACTTTATAATCTACACCAGCCACTTTCCTTCCCTTTGCTTCAGATTTCTCATTTATAAAATTTGCTTTGTAATGGTACCTACCTTGTAGAGTGGTAAATTCACAGTGAATATTAGCAATTTTTAGTTTTTGCCCTTACATTAACTTGTTCTGTCATTTTAGGTAGGTTACTTTATATCCTTGGGCTTTGTTTATATGATTTATTTTGTATAAGCTCCAGATCTTCTTTGGGAATGGTATGCTGTTTGGAAAAATTTGTGTGTTCTCACATGCATCTAATGTGTTATTACTCTTTTTCTTTAGGTCTAAAGTGTATGCTAGCATAGGAAATTAAAGTTGAAAGGGACCTCATAGAAATCTCATTCATCCTTTGTACTTTATGGGAGACATGATCTTGGAATAGTACCTAGTTGTAGAAGAAAAATAGATGAAGACCTGGAATTTCTATTAGGGCATATATAACATGGAAACATTTTCTTGCTTCACAATAGGTAGAATGGTTAGAAACTCATTTTTCTGTTCATGTCATAAATGTGTTTTATGTTGATGGTTTTTAACAGATCTAAATGTAATAGGAAAGTGTATCTTTAGTTCAGTATGCCATAATTCTTTGTGACTGTGGATATTCATTACAACAGAATATTTGAAGTCTTTAAAAATGACCTTTTCAAATAGATAAATATCTTTCCTTGTAAACATTTGTGTCACTTAAATGTTTTAAATCTAGATGTTTTAAGTCACTCTTATTTGTTTCTCAAATGTTAAAAATTATCAGTGCTTTATTCCCAGGGAAGGTTTAAGGAATAAAAACAACCAAAAATATTTGCTCAAGATCATCTTATAAAATGATAGAAATTCTAAAAAATAATTTTTATGAGTTTTCAAACTTGTCTCTAGACAAATGTATTTCCCCTCTTCTATTATAAGATTATGTGTATCTACTGAAAAACTGGTCATAGCAAACACCCTCTTCCAACAACACAAGAGAAGACTCTACACATGGACATTACTAGATGGTCAACACCGAAATCAGATTGATTATATTCTTTGCAGCCAAAGACGGAGAAGCTCTATATAGTCAACTAAAACAAGATGAGGAGCTGACTGTAGCTCAGATCATGAACTCCTTATTACCAAATTCAGACTTAAATTGAAGAAAGTAGGGAAAACCACTAGACCATTCAGGTATGACCTAAATCAAATCCCTTATGATTATACAGTGGAAGTGAGAAATAGATTTAAGGG